>JAFBJQ010001106.1:134418-189418 GCA_016785345.1 Trinectes maculatus
GGCGCGGGGGGGCGGCGGGGGGCGGGGGGGGGGGGGGGGGGGGGGGGGGGGGGGGGGGGGGGGGGGGGGTGTGGGGGGGGGGGGGGGGGGGGGGGGGGGGGGGGGTGCGGTGATGGCGGCTTTTCCCCGCGCGCAGAGTGAATCATCTCGCGCAAGTTTTGTGAGACATCCAGAAATGCACGTGGTCACAAAAAATGCAGTGTCGCGACGCAAACAGAGGAACTGGGAGAAAAACATGGGAACAGTCAAGTGACCAGCTGGTGCTGAAGTTTCTTCTCTGTCTCCATGATCACGCAGACTGTGACGGTCTCTGCGATCAGAGCCACACACAGACACTCTGCTGTGTGTGTGTCGCATCAGATACAGAGGATTAATGAACTGTTTGTACTCATTTTTTAAACCTGAGTGTGTGTGTGTGTCATCACAAAGGGCCTCGGCATGTCTGTGTGTAACCCTGCGTTTAGCACCTGTTACTGATGTTAGAGACATCCATGAGTGTCCATCACAACCTGCAGTCAGGAGGAACCGAGGGTCGACCTGTTATTATCAGCCAATAATAATAATAAAAGTCATTTCACCAGAGTAAAGTCGTTATTTAGCGACAGTGAGGAAAGTCTTTTTTTCTGTATGATGAGAGTGATCCGACCGCAGGTCCCCCCCCCCAACACACACACACACGCACGCGCAGCCTCCCTCCCCTCTGAACTGAACATTACATTTTTCTCTTTTCGTTTATTCAGACAACAACTCCCGATCTGCGAATGCGGAAATTATTGTCCAGCGCTTTCGCCGGGCCTTTTGTCTTTGATACACAAACCGACGCGTGGGGGCTAAAAGGAAATGAAAGAAAATATATATATATATACATGTATATTATTCTCTTTTCCAGCCGCGGCCTGGTTAAATACGTAACGAACAAACACATTCAATAAGATCAAATCAAACCTTAACAAATAACATCTCGTCCTTTTTCTGTCGCTGTGGAATTTGCAATAAAGAAAGAAATAAGTTACTAACCAGCATCGCGATAAGGAGACTAAGCGTTTACAGGCCATCGCTTTATTTAAACGGTGTAGAAATATAATATGATAATATAAAATACATCGTCAAGAACTAAAGATAAAACTGAAACATTTCCAGGAGTCAGGAGCTTAGCAATATATCTGTTTCACATGGAATATTAATGGGCTACATATTTCATTTATTATTATTATTTCGGGTCACTAAAATTAATTTCGTTAAGACTGTATCTCAATTTTTTAATTTTTTTAATGGCAGCCGAAATAATGACAAACTGGCTATTTGTAAAACACGAGTGAAAACGAATGAAGAAAAATAGGCTACTATTCGTTTTAGTGTCTTGATTGATAAAAATGTTTTATTGCGTTCATTCTATTTATTCTTCGTTCTTTAATCTTTAATTATTCTAACATTATTGTTGTCGCTGCTGCTTTTGTTATTAATCTGTTCTTATTTTGTATTGTTTTTATTCAAAGCGCATAAACAATGTGACGAGAGAGAGAGTGTTTATTCAGTAAATGACAGTGTGCGACGTGTAAATGCAGGCTCATTAAAATGAGTTAGTGTGTGTGTGGAGGCGCAGACTGCAGCGTGTTCATGGACTCGCCGTTAATTCACATTCACATTTAATTCAAGGGGGAAACAGGTGATGGCAGCTGACACGATGACGTCAATAAATAATAATAGTTATTACACTGATCAGTCTGTTAAACTTCTCATATGCGGTTTTAATAAACGACGCCAGAGACGTTGTCTCTGTCAGCAGCAGAGGCTTCATTCACTGGACTGATGATTGTGTTGAAATGTTGACGTGTCGTTGTAGCCACGTGTTACTGACGCGCAGATCTGCTGATGTGAACGTAAATCAATAACACTGGAGAAACAGTGCAGTCTGGAGTCATGAGTCACAGCTGTTCAGAGTTCAGGTGTCTTCCGGCTCTGACTCGGTCATCAGGTCCCATAAGGCGCCATGGCGGAGAATGTGGATTTCACAGCACTCTCCACATTTTAGATTGCGTCTATTTTTGTCTGCGCGCAGGCTTTTTATTCAGCACCAGCAGACACACAGGCAGAGCGCAGACAGACAGACAGGAGGAGATGTGCGCAGCTCCTCCGCCTCTGGATGCCATTGGTTTGGGCGCGTCTGCAGTGCAGCGCCTCTGCCGCCGGTACCTCACCATTGGCTGCCTTGTATCCGGGCAAGACGCCGCAGCCCGGTGTGCGCACGAACCGGGACAAGCCGGCCTCACCACCACGGTCATATGGACATATGGACATATGGTCATAATGGACATATGGACAGACAGAGGTCCGAGTGGTCTCCGGTAAACGGGTCCGAGATGGAATAATTAACAGTGGCGGTGGTTCATCGTGTGAAACAATAGGTTGCCAAATTTAAAGGGCATTCCGTCATTTTCAGCGTGCTTCATCGAGTTCACATATTTATAGTGAGTTAGAACGAAATGAGAAGTGGAGTCAGTTCATCCATACACATGTAGTGATCCACGCGGAGACCCCACCCCCCCACCACAGTTCCACATCCAGTCCAGTGTCCCTGACACCAGGCTCTTTAATGTGTGTGTGTGTGTGTGTGTGTCCTGCCTGAAAACAATGAATGAATGATAAGGAAGGACACGTACATGTCTCCATTAGAGGCCAGTTTGAATGAATGCTGACTTTAATATTGGAATCATGTCTCACAGTGATCTTGGATCAGTGTTGTTGTTCTTCTCTTTTTGCTGAATCTGTTGGTTTTCAATAAACGAAGCAGTTCTGTGGTTTAAAGAACTAACTACGGGAGAGGTGTTTTTAATTGAGCAGTGAGTTTATGTCATTTTGTAACCACCTCTTGCCAGAGTTGAAATGAAGCTGCCTTTTATACTGTGATTGCATTTCCCTTTCCCCCTAGCTGTCGTACGGCTCGATGTAAAAATCATAATGACATTTACAGTGAGGACTGCAGCCTGCTGGGAGTTTCATGTCCCTGTCAGAGAGAATCCCCTCAGAGTAACACAGTAACACAGTTCCTGTGAGAAAATCTCCTGAAAGCCAGTGGTGCGTCAGAGAACATGAACAGGCCCTCGTCCCGAGCAGACACACAGCAGCGTTCACACATCATGTTTTATTTTCCAAGGGATTATAGAACCTGCTCGTTCACACCATGGCAAGTTCTTTTTTTTCTGCCTCAGGCCTGTCTGTAAACAAACACAGCATATGATGCAGGCAGAGGAAGTGCTGTCGCCAGGCCAGAGGGGAATTTCCCACTGTCTGCTGCCAAGGCCATTTACAGACATGCGTTCAAAAAACACATAAAGAAAACAAAAACGAAAACTACAGAGTGGATGAGGCAGAGGGAGGACAGCCATTTTATATCTGTCACCCAGAATGCCGTGGTTTGTGTGCGTGTGTGAGCGGGTTCGATGCAGATGTTTGATAGACAGATGTTTGATAGACAGATGCAGATGAGGCTGGAGAGGACTGAACCTCAGTGTGGCCGCAGCTGCCTCATGATGAGAGAATTACAGCGTTAAACATCGGACTCCTCCTCTCTGCCCTGTCAGCATTATTTACTATAAAGAAGTATCTGACATGATCAGCGAAACATTAGGAGTTTGGTCCTAATATGTGAAGTTTATTTAACCAAGGAACCTGCAGTTCAGAGTTACATAAGGATCTGCCACGGGCCAGAGTATTAGTATTGCATTTAAATGTAGAAATGTAGCACAGTTTAAATTGTGGGGGATGTGCACCACTCTCTATATGCAGCAGTAAACCAGGCCTGACCTGTGGCTGCAGAGTAAATAACAGGCCTGGACAGTGGCCATAGTTAGATGATGAGTATCTCTAAATAAACTCCCAGGCTCTGTAATAATCCACAAGGTCCAGTCTGCACACACACACCCACACACACCCACACACCCACACACCCACACCCACACACACAGAGTCATGCACACATTTAGCAGCTTGTGTGGCATAAGGTTCACTGTGTAAGGACAGTGAGTCTGCATTTTCAGCTCCTCGTGAGCCGGGGGTCAGGAGTCATGGAAGATGCCAGCTGCTGTTTCATTCCTAGGATTATCCAAGCATAAAAAAAGACAGGTTTCATACTTCACTTGCAAACAATTTAATTATTGCAAAACGTATCATAGCAGGCCTTCACCCTTTAGTCTGCAGAGAGAGCATGAACAGTGCATGTTGTCAGTGTTCTCACAGAGAAGTTCAATGCACCTCAGAGCACACAGTGCTGAAAGGGAAGGGGAGGAATGTCAGGACGTTAGAGAACAGGAACAGGAGCCTGTGCTTTTATGCACTCTTCATTTCCAACTGGATGCGAACGTGACACAAAATATGACACCAATATTTTATACTTTGTACACGTACATGTCACATGTCACAGTGCCAGAGAACAGGAAGAAAGCTGAACCGTGGAGAACCCAGCTGGTGGTTACTAATCTGTTTGGCAGCTCAGCTGCTCATTACACACAAAGTTGTGACTGACAAAATGTATTGATCTTTAAAAGCCACTACACTGCTGCACAACAGGAAAATAAATATCTTCATGTGGTTGTTTCTCGCCGGTGTTAATGGGACGGACTTGTGCTCAGTATTAGATTGCAAGGGGCAGGAACTGAACAGAGATCTAATAGGAGCACATATCAAACATGAAGGCTGTGTTCAAAATCGCCCCCTAACCCCTACTCCCTACTCCCTACATAGGGAAATAAATGTAGTGCACTATATAGTGAGCTCAACAGAAAAATCTTTCGGACACTACTCTCAGCGCCGGTAATTAACGTCATCGCTGTCGCACAATTAAAACGTATTGTCGTCTCACAAAATACTTGTTTGTTTACCACTGCATTTTTATTAAATTAGAGGCTTTTGATTACTGCCCTGTACTTTTTATTTTCGTATTTTGTTATATTTTATAATATTTATGTATATTTCCCTCCCGTCCGTCCGCTATTTTCACTTCCGCGCAGCCCAGAGAATTTCTGGCAATGCATGATGGGATATCTTGGTCCGGTTAGTGACCATCCGATGTACACTACATTTCGCGGTGAATTGTGGGATACATTGAGTGCACTATATAGTGGACATGCTATGATCCCTAAGCATTCGGACACCACTACAAAATGGTGTGCTCACTATATAGTGCACTATACAGGGGTTAGGGAGCGATTTCGGACACAGCCAAGCTATTCATTGTCATCTCGTCCCTCCAGATACAAATCACATGTACTGACAGGAAGGTGCTTCACTTTTCCTCACTCACACACACACACACACACACACACACACACACAGTGTAATTTACCGAGATTCAATATAGTTATTCTTCCTAACAAAATTCTCCATATAGCCAACATTTGTAAAATCATCTGCGATGAGGACAGTTGTGTGTATAAAGGACGTCCATAGAAAAGTGAAAAGTTTTTTTACAAGCGTTAAGTGCATCTTCACTTGAAGCTTCTATCTGATTTGACTTTGCGTTTTAAACTTGGTTTGAAATAGCAGAAATCACACGCAGTGTGATCAAAACCTCCAGGAGTAATGAGAGATAGAGCTTAGAAGAAGACATAAGTAAAGAACGCAATAATAATAATAAGATCAAGGCTCTTCTCTGAACTGTACAGAATGCAAACAACATTAATCGTTTATGTGTACATTCAAGCATCTTAAATTCAAATCTCTGTAATGTACATGTATACAGTTAGATGGTGGGTGTCCAGCTCTGTTACGCTGTCACATATTCTTTGAATGTGACAGTGAGACAGTTTGTAGTGATGTCTGTGATCACGATGTTTCCGAGAAATGGCTGGAAGGAAGGAAATGTCTCCTCCTTTCTCTTCTCGTTGTCTGAAACAGACAGTGAGGCGACGTTCACCTTCTCTGCAGCGTTTGGGATCTCAGTCTGCGCCTGTGTTTCTGTTTGCGTGTCCACTTGTATTTGTGGTTCATCATGCGTTTGCACTATTGTTTCAGAATGTGTGTGTGCTTTGGGTTGGGTCACTGTGGTAGGTGCAGCTTTGGCTCTCGATTTGTCAATACTCAAGTCAATGGGTTCCTCTTGGTCTGCGTATCCACAGAGCTGCAGTCCACCAGGATCCTGTTGTCCGTTTTGGTTGACGCTGATACTGTTCGGATCACTGATGCTGTTCGGATCACTGATACTCCGGGAGCTCAAAAACCTCTTACTGCTCCCGTGCTCTTCACTGTTTGTGTCAGAGAGGTGTCTCTTAAGTCCTTGAAATCCAGCCTGGGCTCCTCTTTTGTCCAGTGCAGAGGCGACTCCCTTATCCACAGGCAGGCAGAACAGATTAGGCTTGGTTGTCAGTTGTAAAAGCTGATCCGCTGGAAGCTGCCCCTGACCCCTGACCTCAACATGTTTATCCTGTTCCGTCGCAGTTGGCTCCGCTTTAGGGGCCTGCTCCTTCTCTATGGGGCAATCTACCTTAAATCCAGAACTTGGACCAGTTGGCCTGTCACTAGTCTTTTTCGGAAATCCATTCATGAGGCCGAGCTTCTTGACCAGCTTCATCTTTTCAACGTTGTCCTCTGCACCGCTCTCAGCTCCTTGCTGTGGCCTTTTTCCACTTTCTGAATCGCCATTTTTAATTTTAGCCGCTTGCATTCCGTTTTCCATGTACTTGCTCATGACAATAACAATTCGGCCGTTCTTGTTTTTGTTCTTCACTATCTTCAGCTTGCTGCTGCTGACACCGTTCGACTGTGGCGAACCATCCTCTTTAGGTTTTGCCTTCTCAGGCTCTTTGTGCTCGTTAAGGTCTGCTGGAAGCTTCTTCAGCTCCATAGTAATGTCCTTCACTTTGGTCAGGCAACCCGATTCTTTGTCCCGAACCCACTTCTGCTGCAGAACCGCAGGCATGTTGAACCCTCTGTTGGGCGGCTCTGGTGCTCTGACGTCTTGGGGGTTAAAGAATATGGGTTCGTGCACCTTGAGGTCTGGCTGGTAGTGGTGGTGCTTCTTGCTGTTGAGCTGATAGTAGAACTTCTTCCCGTTAGTCTGCTGCTCGGCCTCGTGGTCCCGGCACAGCGGCTGGTACTGGTGGTGCTTCTTGCTGTTAAGCTCGTACTGTTGGCCCTGAGGATGGAGCATCTGGATGGGGCTGGATTTCTCACAGCTGTGTCCCCCAAGCGATGTCTCATGAAGATCCGCCAGAATACTGGATCTACGTGCAAATGAAGGCACCTGTGAAACAAGACACCAATTAGTGTATAGACGATTTGCTAGTGTCTATATAAGTATTTAAAATAAAAACATCCCTTTGTGCAGACATTTTGAACTTTCTCAACTGTCTACAGAGTCTACACATGTATCTCTGTCAAGCTATAACAAAAAGTCACGGTTCACTGGGGCCCACAAGTTGAGTTGTGCTTGGAATGTGTGAAGGGGCCCGTCTTAAGGCCTGAACGAGAGTGCTTTATGTCAGGGGCCTCGGCCCACTTTCACGCAGCCCTCCAACAGTTCCTATGTGGCTCTGAGCCACAGCCTGGCATCAGATTGATATGTCCAACTGTCTCCTGTGGCTGTGACCTCAGCTTGGAGGAATGTCACTGGCTGCTATGTTTCCTGTCATTGACTTAATCGTATTCGTTAGCATCAACTCCCTCCTGAGAGGAACAAAGACCCTCCTCTGAGGACGTCCTGGTCCTTTTGGACTGGTGATTAATGTGCTACATGTATAGTTTACAGTCTTACAGCCACAACTGTAAGGGCAGAGACGTTTTCATATAAATACTTACATACATATATATATATATATATATATATAAAATAAATAATTTAATTTTAGAGTGCATGCACGCACTACCAACACCTAAATTAAAGTAGAACTCCATCTACTCTAAATTCTTTATAGATTAGTTCATTTTAGAGTTTCCAGTCTTTAAAGCGTTAAAGCTCTGGTGTTATTTTTTACAGAAACATCAGGTTTTAAAAAAAGGAAGGCACTTTTACATTGTCGGACTTCAGATCTTAACCTATACTACGATCTTAAGACTCCTGACCTCATGCTGTTTTATTTAGACAATCTCTTTATGACCTGCAATATAAAATCCTTCCAGCGTCCATTTAAACCTCCCTTGTTTAAGAAATTATTTTTTTTCCCCCACATTGCTTCCTTGGATTTACTGGTATTGCAGAGGGAATTGTGTTTGGGATAATCAAGGTGAATGTTCTTACCTGAAGCACGAGATGCTTGGGCTTGGGTCCTCTCTTGCGATATCCCATCAGCTGTTCATGACGTTCTCTGTGTGACAGAAAAACACCAGCCTATTACTAAACCAACAGCTTGTTGCACGGCAACACGTCACCGGTGTCCCCCTCAGGCTCAGTTAGACAACACCGAGCCCATATTACAGGTTGGAGTTACACTTCCTGATACAAAGTGGCACTCATTCAACCATATTAAAGGAGCGGGTGTATTTACCTTTTCACGCTATCCTAGACTTTCTCTCATGTAGCATCAGATGTTTCATCTCACATTACACATGTTCTTCTCAGCTACAAAGGGATAAACAGTGGCTGTACATGAGGTCCCTTCCTCCCTTAACAACAGTCCTCATCTCAGCTCTCAGTTCCTGTCCCAGTCCACAGGAGCAGATAAAGGCTTTCTCGTCCTCTCTGACTTTCCTCACTCTCCATGCAAGTCCCTCCAAGGCAGTAACTCAATCCCACAGACAGGAGTGATGTCAGTCCCCTCCCCCACCCTCCTCCATCACATCTAATTACAATGACGACTCGGTGTATTTTCATAGCCTGGCATTCAGACGATTTGGCTCCCCGGAGAGACACGCAATTAGTTTCAATAAAACCTCTCCCCTTTGGAGAGACGGCTAATTGCAAAAACAGACGCGGGGCGATGTTGATGTTTAGCTTTAACGTGAGACCCGCGCCTGTGAGGCTCAGAGAAAAGCCAGTGACACCTTCACACGCCATGCTTTTCCGAAACTCGATTACACTGCCCTTCATATGGAGGTCTCAGCACACTGCTGACCACGGTTTAAGAACCACTGACACAGCGCCCGCTTTACACTTCCTCAACTACTTTTTATTTTCCTGCTTACGGAAATGTTGATTTCCTTACACCTTTCCACTACATCATGAGTAGATTTAAAAAAAAAAAACAAATGCACCATCATTAAAATCCACCTTCACTGTTCCCTCACTTGGATGTTTGACCATTACTCGGCAGGATGATTAAATCACACTAGAAGACACATGGGGGCATAATGAATTGATGACATCATGAGTTGTGTAGATGCCAATCATGGCCCAGTATGCAACTTTTCCACTGGCCTGTGTGATGTGGAAACTTGACACTTGGGAAACACTTACACTGACAATGGCCTCTTCATTGTAGAGACAGAAAAAAAAAGTTTTACTTCCTACTGTGTACAGGTAGACTTATGTTAAACTTTTGAAACAAGTAATGTTTAATTAAAAGACTCTATTTTTTTTCCGTTAAGGATAATGAGCAAAATTACTTTTTAATTTGAAGTTTTTAAATGCCCTCACACACACTCCTGGAGGTGGTCTTCAACTCTGTATCTACTTGAAATACGGAGAACGTCTGGGTGAAATGACTGGGAGGAACATTAGCCACACATAAGGCGTGTTTTGCTAAGTTGACCTACCAACCTAACATTTGGGTTATTGGCCAGTGTAATAAGTCGCTGTGTGCTGCGGACAATGACACAGGAGCATCTGGTGACAAACATGGTGGGAGAGCAGGCAGCACTTAAACATGATAACCTGATGCTGACACTCAAATAACTATCATGTGACAAAAGTAGAAGCTTAACAAAGTGACTTCAGGTTGCTGTGGTAACCCTTCCCTGCCTTTTACCTTTAGCTGACCCACTGATATCGCAGGTGTTAATCCTAATCCACCCCCCACCTGTGCACTGAATTATCTGAATTAATAATCTGACTGACTATATGAAAAGCACATTGCCTAACAAACATGGATTCTTCCTGGAGTCATTAGAGACTGACTGACAGATAGTGACCACTTTGTATCAAGAAAACTAGAAGAGCAGTAACATGAAACCTGTTTTGATTTGTCATTCTCTGATGTCTGCCATGGCCCTCATCACATGGTAGTCTTTTTTTTATACAACCTGTCTAAACGTACCTGTCTTGGAAAGCATCCAGCAGTCGTGGATCCAAGATGTTCTCCTCTGGCTCCCAGGTGTTGTACCTGCACAGAGTGGACAGTGTAAACAGTGAGGGCCTATTATTTATTATATATTAGGATTTCTGCAGCACAACAACCCTCATGTGGCTATGAACGTATTCATTCTCCCACAGCTCATATCTGTGCTGGCCTGGCCTACATGTGTAAACAACATCCCCACACTCCCCCTGAGGATGCACGTGTAATAAATCATGAGCAACTTTTACGCACGGCTGTGTGTGTGGGGGTTAAATGCATGTACACACTATAGGCATTTCCTAATCGCAGGGTTAAATGACAGACGTGTTCTTCCTTTAATTGGAACTCCGGGGATTACATACATTTTAAAACTACATCCATCATCGAGGCCAACGCATCGAGCGGCGATGCCAAGAACGCGCAACCGCCCATATGCGCGCGCACGGACGCACACATCAACACACGCTTGTGTCCCGAACGTTGTGTTGTAGTTCTTCTGGTTATTGTGGTGATGTGGTAGGAAGGAACTTACTTTGGAGACCATCCTCGCCACTTGACCAGATACTCGATCCTCCCCTGTGATGGACACAAACGGGACAATCGGCTTTAACACGACTTTACGCACCATCATCCTAAACACAACCCGCAGTTACACACACACACACACACACACACACACGCACAGGCTAATCAACGGGGAGACCGTCTCCCTGTGTATGTGTGATCTGATCCGGTCCTTCACCAACCTTTCTGCTGCGCTTCTTCTCGATGCTCTCCACCGCAAAGACCTGCTCTCCCGCGGCGGGTAGATCCATGTTCCGACCCGAGAGAAGCGGCTACTCTGTCTTCTCCCTCTCTCTGACACCTTATCCTCCGCTCGCTCTCTCTCTCTCTCTCTCTCTCAGGCCGTTTCCCCCCTCTGATCCTCTGCTCAGAGACACACGGGCTCCGCTCCTATTTGCAGTGCGCCGCTCCGCGCGCTCTCCCCCTCTCTCTCTCTCACACACACACACAGTCTCTCTCTCTCTCTCTCTGCACCCGAGCTCAAGCTGCAGCAACAAAACACTTCATGCAAATAGCCGTTGGAGTGACGTCAGACGAGGGGGTGGTGATAGGGGAGGATTGGTTGTTCCCGTGCTCACTTCACGATCTGTCGGAAAAATCAGGCATCAGTGGAACTAGGTGTGAAAATACTTCTGATGGAGACATTTTTATTTTCTTTATATAAAAAGAATCAATACATTTACGCGCAGGATTTAGTGTATATTATACAAACTGTGACAGCACCCGGTACATTAAGCTGCCAACATTATTATTAGACTACAGTATCTTTAACGACTCGAAATAAGACCTTCCGACCCGAGAGAAGCGGCTCCTCTGTCTTCTCCCTCTCTGTGACACCTTATCCTCCGCTCTCTCTCTCTCTCTCTCTCTCTCTCTCTCTCTCCCACGCCCTCTCCCCCCTCTGCTCCTCTCTCTCTCTCTCTCTCTCCCAGGCCGTTTCCCCCCTCTGATCCTCTGCTCAGAGACACACGGGCTCCGCTCCTCCTATTTGCAGTGCGCCGCTCCGCGCGCTCTCCCCCTCTCTCTCTCTCTCTCTCTCTCTCTCTCACACACACACACAGTCTCTCTCTCTCTCGCTCTGCACCCGAGCTCAAGCTGCAGCAACAAAACACTTCATGCAAATAGCCGTTGGAGTGACGTCAGACGAGGGGGTGGTGATAGGGGAGGATTGGTTGTTCCCGTGCTCACTTCACGATCTGTCGGAAAAATCAGGCATCAGTGGAACTAGGTGTGAAAATACTTCTGATGGAGACATTTTATTTTCTTTATATGAAAAGAATCAATACATTTACGTGCAGGATTTAGTGTATATTATACAAACTGTGACAGCGCCCGGTACATTTAAGCTGCCAACATTATTATTAGACTACAGTATCTTTAACGACTCGAAACGTTGATACGTTTAACGTCTATTTCCTCCTCTTGACTCATGCGGTGCAGAATGAAACCTGCACAATAAACTCCGAATGTTAGTGTGCCATCGACAACAGGACACCATTTAATTCCGCGCCGCGTGACTCGTTACCACACACAGCCTTCACATCATCGCTTTATAACGACAGAATCTTTATTATGTCTACTCACAGACGACGAGCGAAAGCGATTGTCAAACGTACGAGCTAAGAGAGGAGCCTGAAGGCAGCGTCACAGCCTCCATGTCCCTGGCTGTGGATCGAGGTCCATCAGCAGGAGGCTGCGCCTGTGGCCTGGAACGTGCACGTGCACGTGCAGCAGCTGTAAAGGCCTTTTACATCCATTTGTACGTTAATCTCACAGCTCGCCGCACACTGGGGTCTTAGAGTGCGCGCACACACACACACCCGCGTCCACCAGTAACGTGGCAAACACATACATTCACCTGCAATTAACACAAATTAACAAACGAAATGTCGCCGCGAGGCCCACGCGCCGTTACCGCAGGCGCGACGCGCGTTTATCAGAGTTGCCACAGGCCTCGTCTATCACCTGGGAAACATGGAGGCACCCGATGCTCCCGTCGCGTGGGGCGGATGATGTGGATGCGTCGGTGACTGTGTGGAGGCTGTTGTGTGCGGAACAAGGCGCAGGTAGTAGTCTGGTCCTGGGTGTGAGGGGGTGATGTGCGTCAGCATCACGGGGCTGTGTTAGCCCGAGGGGCCCCGTCAGGACAGACGCCAGGCGGGCCCCTCATCACCTTGTACGGTGCACTCGGCACACAACACCTGCATTGTGAGTGCGGGACACACCGACACATGCGTCCATGTGTGCGCCAGCCGGAGCGCGTGACATAACCGAGAGAGAAGCAGTTCACAGCCGCTGGCGCGCGATCCAGCTGTTTGTTCACATCGTTATCATGTACACCTAAAACAGGAAATGCATTTCACTACAACATAAACACATCCCACAGCCCTCGCTGCTTTGTCTCGGTCGGTGAGACTAAATTAAATTCGACTCCACACAGAAAGATCCCCCGAACCGAGATTCGAACCAGGGACCTTCTTGCTGTGAGGCACGAGCGCTACCCACTGCGCCACCGTGCTGCCCCCACATCGTTATCATGAACAACTAAAACAGGAAATGCATTTCACTACAACATAAACACATCCCACAGCCCTCGGTGCTTTGTCTCGGTCGGTGAGACTAAATTAAATTCGGCAGTGAGAGGGTTAAAGCGCACGCGCTCCAGGCTCTCGGCCTATTGCGGAGAGGAGCCACTGTCTTTCCTTATAAGGCAATGGCAGCAAATCGCTGCTGAAATGTTACATGAAATGAACGAGGTTCTGAACGCTCGCGCTCGTGTGTGCTGCACACATTCTGCGGTACCGCAGAGCAGAAGGACAGTGACGGACGACGGAGTTTCTGTCTGCGGTGCAGCGCGCGGGCTCGTGCGCAGCGCCACGCACAGACTCCGCTAATTCAACTGCGTCATTCCGAAAGTAACGAGGAGCAAAGGAACGGGGGCGTCATTTAGAAGCTGATGCTCTGGGAGCAGGTGTCACCGTCATGGAAAAGACAACTGGACGTCCACGTGTCACCTGTCCCTTCACTAAACGCGACATGGTGCCCGCGCGCGCACGCACGCACGCACACACACACACAGAGAGAGAGAGCATTGATCAGACTATTCAGGCTGATCTGATATTATATTCAGACTGGGGGACAATGGCCGATGATGCCAGAGCTGCGCTCGCGCCGCATTGACTTATAAAAATAATTTCCCCCAGGTTTGGAACACAGCACGTGCAGATGAGGAGGGCGGAATGTGACGCCGCACGTGCATGTGTTCTTAGTGAGAAAGTTCACCTGAGCAGCAGCACGTCTTGGTTTTCAGATGGAGAAATCAGCTGCTGAGACAGAGACAGTCTGTCTCCAGCTGTTTCACCGGAAAACAAAAACACACCAGCGAAAACAAGCAGAGAAAAACAAACACTTTCCATGTTAAACGCTAATGAACTCATCTTCAGGTCTAATCGTCACATTAACACATATAACACACATGAACCTGAGGGAAACAGTCACGTGTCTGTTTGTAATTTGTCGGGGAAAATCAAATAAAAGCTGACTCATGTCTTCATTCTTTGCACTGGGACGTTAAATGTCTTATACACGTTGCGCCACGCGCAGGTGTAAAGAAACGATAATTATTATGGAGTGACCTGAGCGCAGTGATCACGTGACACTAGAGCTCAACAGCGAGAAGCTGGTGTTTTAGATGTTTCCTGTGAAAAAAAAAACACACTGCAGGTCCTGCATTAATACCATTAAGACATAACAGGAAATACAAATCATGGTTGATAAAGAAGGTGACATCCCACAAAAGCTCATCAGCACTAACTGCACTCATCTGTGCCATCAGGAAATCACATGTGAACAATTCACCTACACAACAGATAAGGTAATGACAAAGACATGAGGTCAGCTCTGCTGACTCACTGATCCGAACCACGGGGTCGTGGAGGAAAGAGTGATGGTTTTCAGCTGGGACCCAGTGGGGAGGACAAACATCACTGTGAAGATGAGCCAAACAGAGATAACGGCACACTAACTTATAAATGTTCCGAGACTCTGACCCAGCAGAACATCACAATCATCATTTTCTTCGTTGCGGCGCATTGTGACTGAGCGTCAGTTCCAGACAACTGTGTTGTGCTGGAAAAGCCACACCAGGACATTGTTCCTGCACTGGACTTGTGCTAACAAAGGGCTTCAGAGGTGCAGGTGAGGATGAGAGCATGTGTTTTCTGGAGCATGTGTTTGGATCAGATGACGCCAGTGTTCTGTCTGTGAGTGGGCACATCTGATTAGGATGACATCTCCACACAGGAAGGCGTGAGGGGCTCTGCGTGCGTCACAGCGCTGGACTGCAGGTCAGTTGGCAGCAGAGGTAAAACAGGGGGATGGAGGGAGACGTGGTGTTGTGAAACCAGAGCCCCGAGCCCAGTGGGAAGGATGTGATTAAAAACAGTCCACATTTGCTCAAGAGGGACACAGAAATAAGCAGCGGACGTGTTAGTTTAAAGTCAGATCAGAAGAAAATCCATCTGAGAGCCGGGACAGGGATTGACGTCATCCAAAGCAAATCTGTAAATGGGCCATCTGACCTTCATGATTCACTAAATCCTAAATGTTTTCCACGTTCAGTCCCTCACTGGGCATTTTTACTCTCCACAAGTGGACACGAAGCACAGGAGACGAAGAAAAGACGAAAGATATGTAAACCAAGTCACTATTTTCATATTTGAACAAAAGCTAATGGATCACATGTTCTCTGTTGTCATCAAACTCAAAATGCCCAAAGTCCCATCTGACAGCGTGAGTGGTGTGAGCCGGGTCGTCAGACCAGCGAAGGTGCATCAGTGGTTATGGATAAAAACAATCATCATCAGTGTGTGTGGCTCACAACACAGAGTGAGATGAGGCTCACAACAACCCTGTAACACTTCAGGGAAAATGAAACAGGTGAGTCATCACTGCATTTACAGGCCGGCTTTAAATCTCCTTTCACAACGGCTCAGCTTGTGCCCAACCAGTTTACTGGGTTTTGATACAGTACACATTTATTATGATTGACTTTTTTTTTTCATAATTTGATGAATCATTTGGACAATGAGTGATGCTCAAAACTAGATACACACAGGTGTGTTAACAGTGACACACTGCATTGCAGACCAATTACGAAAAACAGTGTGGTAAACGAACACACTCCTCTAATGTCACTTCAGACAACTGTCTCTGGATGAGCCGAAAAAGGAAAAGACAATTGGATTTCCTGCTGCGCGCTGGCGTGTGACGAATGTTAAACGACAGAATCAATTCCCTGCGATTCATGAAGTCACACTCATTATCCCGTCCTGTGAGTGTGACTGAAAACGTTCTGGAGATGCACAAAGGAAGCCCCGCTCACAAATCACCAGCAGGCGATTAGCGATTCAAGACGCGGCACTGATATTGAAGTTATTTTTAATCTGAGATGTGTTGACGTAGAAGTTAATGGGCTACACATGACTCATGGGGGAAATGAGTCTGGTGGGCGGTGAGCTGGAGCTCTGTAAAGAGTCCCCCAGCTTACGTCAACCGCCCTCGTGTCCACGCCACGCGCTGTCTACGTCTCCTGCGCGTTAAGAGCAAGAGGAGAAACGATGTGCCCTGAAAGCACAGTGACTCAGACTCCCATCAAGATTTGCAATTGATGTAGTCGCTTGCTTTAGTGTGTGTGTGTGTGTGTGTGTGTGTGTGTCAGCAGCAGGTAGCAGTCACGACTATCTGAACAGTGACCGCTGTGCTCGGTGAGTCACAGCTCAAAGGTCTACAATAATGGATCTCGCGCTGACAGTGACGTCGGTTACGTCTCCCTCATACAAACACGCAGAAATGGACCCTGTCCATCGAATTCATGCCTTTTCCAATAATACACAGTCAATCTGGAGTCAACTGTTGACTGGCTCCTCGCCCCGCTGACTCACTATCAGCTGTGCAGGTTCATCAATGTGTTTATGATGTCAGGGAGCTGTGGTTTCCATTACAGACTCAGTTCCTGGTTTAGAGCATGAAAACAAAATGTCAAAGAGACAACAGCGGTCTGAACCATGAACTGGTGCTTTTGTTTTTAATAACTCTCCAGGGAGATGTAGTCCAGCGCGGAAGCCTTTGTACCGCCTGGTTCTTTGTCCACTGCAGCCTTGATGCCAGCAGTGCTGGTGGAAGCAGTGTCATTATGTATTGGGGAGGGTGGTGGTGGTGGTGGTGACATCAGTGTTGGGGGCTTGGCTGAGACAGACTGGGACACTCTGCAGTCTGGCTTTGGAGATGACACATGGTCTGTTTGATGGTCAGGTCAACAGGTCAAGAGGACATGCACAGACGACTGACACGCTGGAAACCAAATGACTCCTGAATTCAAAAAGGTTGTATGTATATTCTTAATAAAACCAAATAGAGTCCCAGTCTTTCCATTACCCATGCAAGGGATTATTTTTGTTTTGACAGGATTGTCAGGGAACCATGACGTGGCCACTGACCAACAGAAACAAGTGCAATTCTTCCGAGAGCTCTCTTCATGGCTGAGGGAAGAGCTGGAGTGCAGGAGGTGGAGTGTAGGAAGACTTTACAGGAGGTGAGGGAGGAAAGACCAACAGATGTCTTTCCTTCAAGAAGCGGAGAAATGGTGCCAGAAAATCAAAGACGAGAGGAAGAGACAGAACAGTTCATCCCCCTGACGGTCCCTCATAACCCGTTTCCATCAACATGGAACAGGTTCTGTACCAAACCACATGGAGTGTTATGGAAAAAATATATTGGTTCGGAAGCAGGGAAGCTGGATCCCAGCTCGACCTGACTGGATAAACGAGAGAGGCAACAATAATGGCGACATGTGACAAACTGTATCAATAATTACTGACGCTTACAGGATCTATACTTAACAGTACAAACATTTGCAGGTAACAACTGTCATCCACCGTCTTCCCACTACTGTTTACTCTCATTGTGTAAGGCCTTTTGTAATGACGCATCTTTCATTGTAATCGTTTTTCTCAGAACTGGTACAAACACAGCCTGGTTCAGGAAGTGCAGGTCATTAGGTGGAACAGGGGTAAGCTAGAGAAGAAAGCAGGTTGAAAACCATCATTCCCAGAAGGTGGGACAGGCTGCAGTATGCAATGAGCCACTTTGAGGTGAGGAGCAGCTAAATGAGGTCAAAAGGTTAAAACAAAAAACAATGGAAGCCTGGTCAACTATCCATTATCAAGACCTGGTTCCTCCTGGCAAGGCTCTGGGAGTGTGTCATCAGGTAACACAGAAGCTCAACCACTTCAATGCTGCACTGTGATCAGCTGCTACTGTGGAGTGTTTTAGTTTGTAGCCGTGTGGTTTGTTTGCATGTCGCTCTGAAAACCATGCGCCATGTTTCCACATCCACTTCCTAAGGCAGCAGTGCAAGACTGTACATCAAATGTACTTCATATAGTTTCTTTAAGCCTTGTTATGTATCAAATACATCACATCAGTATCACATAAGTATAAGCATTATAAGTTCTGTTCTGATGCACACTGCTGCGACACCAATACAACACGACAACTACAGCAAAAATGATCAAAACTCAAACAAAACAGGTTTGACTTTGACTTCCTTCTGTTTGGGTTCTATTACGAGCATCTAGAATCAGGTTTTTTTTAAAGCTTCAGTTCACCGCTCTTTGGAAACAACTCTTCACACTGAAGTGCCTCAGAAACACCGGTGTCCTGTCATACTTCATTCATTCATTTAAAACACTTCACATATGTCCCTGTGAAAGGGATGGAGACAGTGTTGAGTTTTCATTCACGGTGTACCTCAATGACTGTCAAAACTGCAATGAGAAAAGTCCATATTATTCTGACTTTTATCCCTAAAGTTGATCAAAATCGAATAATTCAAGATCCTACAATTACCATAATGCAACTCTACAGCATCTGTCATTTATTTTTCAATCCAATCCACTTTATTTATATGAGCTTCTTTATAAGCCCATTTTGGGTCAAAGTGCGGTGCTATAGCAAACCCATAAAAACAAACAGCAGGATTTAAAATACATACCATGCAAAAAAAAACCCCAAAACATTTAGAAATATAAAACAATTTAAAACATACAGCTCACATGGCTCCGTCCAAATATGTAAACCAAGTCACTATTTTCCTATTTGAACAAAAGCTAATGGATCACATGTTCTCTGTTTATTTTAAACATGTCAATTTTAAAAAACTTGTTCAAGAAACCCAAAATGCCCAAAGTCCCATCTGACAGCGTGACAGCTGAAGCTGAGTGGTGTGAGCCGGGTCGTCAGACCAGCGAAGGTGCATCAGTGGTCATGGATAAAACCAATCATCATCAGTGTGTGTGGCTCACAACACAGAGTGAGATGAGTCATCACCGCATTTACAGGCCTGGTTTAAATCTCCTTTCACAGCGGCTGGGCTGGTGCCCAACCAGTTCATTGGATTTGATAAAAGCAAAAAAAATTAAATCTTTAGCACAGTACACATTTATTATGACTCACTGTTCTTCATAATTTGATGAGTCATTTGGAAAATGAGGGATGGCTCTAAACTCAATGATATGACTCTTTAAATCACACACAGGTGTGTTGACAGTGATACACTGCATTGCAGACCAATTATGAACAACACACAAAAAGGATTTCCTGCTGCGGGCTGGCGTGTGACGAATGTTAAACGACAGAGTGGATTGTTAAAGATGGGGCCTGTTTAACGTACAGCAAAAGCTCGATCCCCTCTGAGCTTCAATTTAAGCCTGTGTACAACGAGGAGCGGGCGGGGGTCTATGCGTGCAGAAGGTCAGAGAGGCGGGGCGAGACCACTAAGACATTTAAAAGCAAATAAAAGAATTTGAAAACGTATCCTAAAATAATCTGCCTCTCTTTGGTAAATGCCCTTTCTGGTACAAAGCTTGCTAACTATTAACTCAATGTATTTTTAATGTTGCAGCCAGATAACATCCTGGCTAGATAAACACGTCCGTTTAGTTGGTTTTGGCCTCGGGCTGACAAAGGCTCATTATATTGCCCACGGTTCTCACTGCATCCACAGCGGCTGCATAACAGCACAGACCTCAGGGAAGGGTTTTTTTACTTTTCTATCTGTTTAGTGGTGTCTTTTTTTTTTTGATGCACTGGCTTAAAAAACAAACCCTGTGTTTTTCTGTGTGGACGTGTGACTGAATGCTTGCCTGAGAGGAACAGTGAGAAGGGCCACATTACAGGATGCTGATATACGAGTGGCCTCCCTTCCGGCTCATCTGCCAACTCCCCCGATGGAGCTGCTGGTGAGACAGCTGGAAGCGAAAGCTGCTGTGCAGGCTGATGAGCCTCCAGCCTGGAGATAACGACAGGAAGGTGGTGTGTGAGGAGGAGGAGGAGGAGGAGGAGGGAGGAAGGCTACCCCTCTCAGCCCTGAGCATGCAGCTGAATCTGTCCAAGGTGACAGCAGGAGTGGTGGTGTGGTGGTGGTGGGCCTCAGGCAGAGGGAGGGAGCAGGGAGCTGAAGGATGAGAAAGCAGAAGAGGGGAGAAGTGAGAGTAGATGTTCTCACTTATCTGCTTGTGTTTATTATGTGCAAGTGTGATCATGTGGTGTAAATGTTAAGAGAAGCCTGCAGCCGTGCTGACAGTGCACTGCAGGGGGTGATTAGCCCTGTGCCATCCATCTCACAGGCTGCAGCAGCAGCAGCAGCGGCGGCGGTGGTGGTGGTGGTGGAGGAGGAGGGAGAGAAGGGGCCTGTTTGGAAGACACAACCAAAAGAAGGGGAAGGAGGATTACAAGCCATCGCTGATTAGCTGGCAACTTAACGACACGCTGTGTTTTCCATCTCATCGTCAGCACATGGCCTGGGGCTGATTGGTGGAAATGAAATGTTGATTCTGTGCAGACATGGAGAAGGTGGAGTCGGGCTGGAAGCTGGGACATGAATATTCACTTCGGGCGATGACAAGATGTCCTACGTAGGGAGGAGTGAAGTGATGCGCCGCCGCACGGCTGTAAACGGGTTTCAATATGGCTGTTTTTCTAACACGCGTGCTCGGCCATACATTTTATGAAGCCCGCGCCCCTCTCTCAGAGGGCGAGGTGGGTGCGGTTTCGGCGCGGTGGTGACTGAGTGTGGTGCTTGGGAGGATAAATGGCAGAGGCAGCTCTGCGTTTTCTGGCTCATTGCTTCAAAATGACTCTCCCAGTGTCATTGTCAGCGCTGAGCTGGCTGAGGGAGGATCTCTCTCTCCCTGCCTCCCTCTGCCTCTGCTCTCAGAGCGGGGAGCCCCCGCGTCACCGCCTCCCCGGAGCTGCTGGATTGGGGGATGGGAGAGAGGGAAGAGGGAGGAAGAGAGGGATGGAGGAAAGGAAGGAGGAGGAAAGGGAGGGTGAAGAGATCCGACCAGTCTGCCAGGCTTGTGGGTGGGGGGATGAGAGGGGGGCGGAATTCTGCAGGTTGCCACGGTGAGACAGTCGATAGCACATTGAGCCACTTAGCTGCCGCCTGCACAAATCCTTTCTCTGCTCTTCACCTGCAGGAACCGAGAGGGGAGGCAGGGGTGTGTGCGTGTGCGTGTGCGTGTGTTTGTGTGTTTGCACTGCTTACTGTGCCCCAACACCCTTAGCTACTGTTGCTATGCAGTTAAGCTCTCCACAACAGTGTGTATGCAGCCAACAAGGATAACAGTGGCAGATTTACCACTCAAAATGCACAACGACTTTGAAAACAATGGATCCTTGACTTGAAACTTTTCATTTACAGTCAGCAACTGTTGATGTCGCGTGCTGAAGTAAGAGTCACTGTTAGATTTTATCAGCTGCAGGTGGCAAATCATTAGGAATTTCCATAAGCTGGATGTGACTATTTCATATTACAGAAGAAACATCACAAAAAAAAAACAATGCAACAACAAAATGTCCACGTATTATTATTTTTCAATTTCAATTTCGAACAATAACATTTTTTTTCCACAAAGGAAAACACTGAATTAAAGAAAAAGAAACAGATTAATTAATTAAGATTAATGTCGTAGACAAGCACAGCCTGATCCAGTGGAACGTAAACAGATGTTTATGTTCAGATTTTCAACACAATGTCCCAAACCTGTAATGTGCACACACACACATTCAAACATCTGCACCCGCTGTATGAAAGTGAGTCCACACACTGCAGTGTGCTGTGTCACCCTCCGCTGACACATCATCATATGCTGCTGTTTCACTCCCGGTCACTGATTGTGACATAAAGTGACCGGGCTTTCAGATTGATCCTCCACATTATGACCTGCTCTGCCCAGTGAACTATGACACATTCAATCCACAGCTTCTTTTCAATCCCATCTTAAAACACTGGAAATAGTTAGTACCTGCATTAAAAAAAAAAAAATAGTTCCTTTATTTATTTGGTTTAATAAAACCAAATAATAATAAATTGTTGTCACACCTTTTTTTTTTTTAAATTGTCACACTTTTTATTCCTTAAGTTTTTTTTAATGTTCCTGGTTCCATTTTCCTTTGAATTCTTTGTTTATTTGCCTTGTCCTCAGTAATGTCTTTTTGTAAACTACTTCGTAAGAAAAAGCTACACAAATCCTTATTTATGACTATAATTGATACCATTGGGTTATTATCATGTATCAGTCATGTTACTTCCCATTCCAGCATAGATCAGCTCGACCTTAGATTTCCTGCCCTCAAGCGCACAAACCATGGCTACTTTGCATTTCTGACCACAGGCGTGTGTGAACTGGACTAAATGCTGCAGGCTTATATTCTATGCCTTGTAAATAAATATGCCTTGAGAATAACTCTAAATTGCTACTTTGCCAGACATGCTAATGTGGCTAATGTGGCAAATAAAGACTTTGTTAAATGAACACCAGAAATTGTTCTTACGTCTTGACAGGCCTTCTGTGCCTGCATGACACTATGATTGGATACTTGCTGCTTGAGGGAGGGGTTTAATGAGCAGGAAATTACACAGCACCCAGGAAAGAACCAACACGCAGCCGCCAGCATCAGCAGACACAAACCAGAGCACATCAGGACCACGGTAAACAGGATTAACGCACGGTGGAAACTTTACATCCAACTCAGCTTCACTTACTCTCCATCCGACATCTCACTCTGTGTGTGTGTGTGTGTGTGTGTGTGATCATAATATGCATGCACTGCCTGTGCCTGTGGATGTGTATGAGAGAGAGAGTGAGAGAGAGACTTCTAACTCGTCCAGTGTCATGCAAATCAGGAGC
The DNA here is from genome assembly GCA_016785345.1 of Trinectes maculatus. NCBI lineage: Eukaryota > Metazoa > Chordata > Actinopteri > Pleuronectiformes > Achiridae > Trinectes > Trinectes maculatus. The sequence continues at coordinate 157,439 of JAFBJQ010001106.1, forward strand.
TGTGGGCCTGTGTTGAGGGAACAAGGCCATTGATTGGAGGACCTTGCACTACCCGATGTCCTGTGGGGGAGCAAATTTTCCTATTGTGATTGAATTTTAATTATTATTATTTTCAGACAGTCCTTCGTTGTGTGGGGAACTTGCGAGAGAGAGAGAAAGCGAGAGAGGGAGAGGAAGGAGAGGAGCAACACAAAGAATCTGCTAGAGAATGAAAATGGCTGCCGCTGAGAGGCCTTTTGAGAACCATTTCATGAAGAAGGGCTTTTGTTTTTGCCAATATTTTTACTGCGTATGAAGCAATATTAAATGTTAAAGCAGTATAAAAAGTCCGTGTAGCATATGGGCTGTGTAGTTTATATTAGAGTCAATAGTAAACTGAAATAAATGGCTCCTGCGTTAAGACCTTAAGATGTATAAAACATGGAGGTGATGTGACATCGCTGGGAGAGACGTGATAAGAGAAGAGAAATGGAGGGACAGTTCCTGGTGGAAATAAAGCACAGAGCAGTGTGGTATGAGTTCCTGCTCTCCGTGGCCTTTCAGCGCCACCGCCTCTCCGCTGCTGGTATTAATCACTCTTCTTCATCCCTTTCTCCTCAGCCACTGTATTCAACTTGACCTTTCGCTGCTTTTGGCCGCTTTAACTCAGAACGCAGGAGCCTTTTGATATGTGGGAACATTTTCTCTGACCAGACATCTCGCACCCTTGGTAACACGCTGGAGGAGAGGACAGGATTGGGGGAGGGGAGGGGGGGGGCGATAAAGAACGAGAGTGGAGAAGCCTGAAGAGAAGGAGAGACTGAGCTAAAAATATCACTCAGATATGTTGGCTTAAATTTAACAGGTCTTTTTTTTTTTTAGAAATTATTATTTTAATCTAAAGGGAAAAAGAAACAAGTCTAAAGTGTTTTTGCAAAAATCTTGACATTTCGTTTCCTTAAGAGTCTTCCTTTCTCTTCCAGTCCCAATACCACTGTTTGCTGGGGAAAAGAAGTCCATGAGTAAAATATGGGCGAGACACCAGAGAGAGAGAGAGAGAGAGGGAGATAACCAGAGGGAAACTAAAGCATCAGAGCACTAATATCCATTAGTGTGAGAGACACAGAAAAAAAAATAGATTTGATTTAGTGGAAGATTTTTAAATTACACTTGAATTTCACTTTGGGTCCTGTGCTGAGGCGTTAATGCCAAACGAGCAGCAGTGAACCTGAGAGAAATTAGATTCCATTCACAGGCCGAGAGAGGAAAAATTCGAATTATCCTGCAGATCTGCGAGAAGAGTGAGAAATGGAAAACCGAATGAAAAGAGGTGAGGGGGTGGGGGTGGGGGTGGGGGTGGGGTGGGGAGAGAAAAGCTGTCCTGCTTTGGCAGTGACTCTGCTGAGTGAACTGTCCAACTCTCTGTCCAACACACTGCTCACCTCTCCAGCCCTCCTCCCATGTCCAGCTCTTCTCGCTGTCCCCCTCACTGTGTTCAGGACACCATAAATAACTCACTGTCCCACACACACACACACACACACACCGACACACAACAAGACAACAAGACGCTCTCCTGCTGCTGCTTCAGTTCAGCGCTGTGTGCTCCGAGCTGCTGCTGCACGGGGCCGAGGCCGTTAGAGGCTGAGCAACATCATTAAAAACCAACAGCACTCAGTCCTCCGCCCCTCACATTGTTGTGCGTTAATCGCGTTAAACAACGTGGTGTTTGGCTACGACACGTTCCCCTCAGGCCTGAAACAGGTGGCCATTAACAGGGGTCAGGTCCAATTGCGGTTCAAAAGCTCGTTAAGTGTGTGTTTTGTTGGGGAACATAAAACGGCGCGAGTGTGGAGAAAATGACAGCAATAAACATCTGAATGCCAACGTGCACAAGCAGATGACCACAATGCACACATCCAGCCCTGCACACACACAATCACACAGGACTGCACACACACACACTCACACAGGACTGAAGCCTGTGCATGTACAAGGCAACGTGGAGGAGCGGAGAGTTGGTGAGGGGCCAGAGAGGGAGGGCTGTCCACAGACTCATAACTTAGAGGCCTTGTGCACACAGTCCACACAGCAAGAGACAGAGACACACAAGCAGCCACACTCATACACACACACATGCAAGCGCGCACACACACACACACACAGAGGTGAGGATGGGTGGCATGGGACCAGGAGGTCTTGGCTGTATCTGCTCCACGTGTCTGAGCTGTCTTTGGGTTTCCGGCCCTCTCTGGAGAGCACGCTGATTTATGTGACTGATCACTGTGTGTGTGTGTGTGTGTGTGTGTGTGTGTGTGAGAGTGTTGATTATTTCCAGCTTTGACTCAGTCCATATTCTGTGTGTACAAGCAGCTTTCTATAGTCCACAGCTGGACCACTGTCCACACAGGTTCTAAATAACACACACTGTAAAACTCTCATCAGGTTCCTGTGACATGATTCTGGCAAAACCGCTTTAAGAAGCTACAGATTCAGCTTCTCCTGCACCACTGAACACTATGAAACTCTCAGTATCAGATAGCTCCTGTAAAATGCTGGCATTTTGAAACGACTGCTCAAAAGGTTTAGATGCCACAGACTGAAAAACACAATCTGCCCAGGGCGGTTCTAACTGGAGCTGTCCTACACTGGCTTTCCTCAGGAAGAACCACCATGTTGCACTGACCTGCTGACAGACTCATCTTCTAACTGAGTCTGGCAGCCTCACTTATAAAAAAAGGATAAATCAACTTCATGAGAATAATAAATCCAACAGCTGGACGTACACTGCCCGTGCCACATACATATTCATCGCCCTGGCAACGGGAACAATAAGCCTGACTCTCCTGCCAGTTTACCCCGAGAGCCCGATCACCACTCTGCTGCCACCCAGCATCACTGCAGCTGTGATCAGGCCAGCAGAGGGTAAAGTCAGATCCTCAGCAGTCACCCTCAGGATCACCTCTTAGCTCCACAAAAGACGCATATGTTCAATCTCAGTTGTCACCCAGGAGAAAGCAGGTCAGAAGTTTCCTCAGGCAGTGGTTCAGATGGCCTCTCTGGAAGAGGACCAACGTTTCTCACCAACAGCTGGCTGGCCTGCGTCACCCTGCCATGACACCCCTGGTCCCACATATCTCTGGATATTGTTACTCTAAGAATGTTATTCACACTGTTTCTGCACCAGTGTTTTTTCTTTGGTGGCACATTAGGCTCGCCTGCCAAAGTGTCCATCTGCAAAGGAAACGGCAGTAGTCATGTTGCTACAAGTTTTTCCATTTCATGGTCTCCCACAGGATGTTGTGGTTGACCGGGGTCCCTGGTTCCCATCCAGCTGTGGGAGGAGTCCTGCAGGCTGATCGGTGCTGCAGTCAGCCTCACCTCTGGTTTCCATCTTAAGTAAAATGGACAGATGGAATATTACAATTAATTTCCCTGACAACACAAGTGACACGTTGGTGCCAGGGACTCTAACGACTCATTAAATCTCATGTTTTGAGTACTCTGTGCTTTGTATGGGTCTGTGTATATGACCAGAACTTGGTCCCCATTTACTACCATTTGTTTTTCTTTTATTGAATCTTGTTTTTTCAAAGTACTGGTTTTAATTTTTTAATTTTTTAGCTTTTTTTAATTGATGCATTAAATACAGTTAATTGTGTTAATGTTTAATCCTATTATGCTTTTTTATTATTTAACTTGCTGGTATTATGTTACCAGGGTTTAAGTCTTTTTTTGCTGCATGTACCCTGAGTAGAATCCAGATTCTACATTTTTTTTTCTAAAGAGACTGGCATACACACAGCACATGGGTCTATTTATGGTCACCTGCTATAACAAACAATTAAATATTAATGTCTAATTAAGTTATGTTTCAGGTTCATGTATTCTAATATCCATTCTATTCCATCATGTATTCTATTAATTATTCTATTAAGACCAGCACTGGTGTGAATTTTTCAGTGACCTGAATTTTTCCAAAATTACCCTCAGCTGGTTCAGACCGGTGTGGGCTGTGTATTACATGTATTTTAATTTGCCTGTTCAGGTTCTCTTTGATGTGCGGGTATTTCTCCCGTGCAGCATTTGTCAGAGGAAATCCGTCGCTGATTTGCATACAGTATCCTTAAAATTATGTTTTTACGCTTTGCATAAACAATCATTAAAATGAGCAAGTATTTGCATAATAGTGTAATGTGTGGTGTGTGCATGTAAATGAGATGCGTGTCTGGTAACGTGTGCGATTATCAAGTGTTTATGTGTGAAGTTTGAGCTGTGTGAAATTTTTCATCTGTATTCAGGTCTCACTCCATCTTGCTCTCTTGTACACACACTCTCTCTCTCTGTCTCTCTCTCTCTCCCTCACACACACACATGCGCGCACGCACAGGCTTGCAAATGGTGGGAGACGAGAGGGAGGGAAGCAGTGAAGCATGAATTATGGATTTGGAAGGATTTCCCATTGCTGCAGGAGCGTGGCTGCACAGAGACAGAGAGAGAGACAGAGACGGAGGCAGAGACAGAGAGAGAGACAGAGACAGAGACAGAGACAGAGACAGAGACAGAGACAGAGACAGAGACGGAGGCAGAGACAGAGACAGAGACAGAGACAGAGACAGAGACAGAGACAGAGAGAGAGACAGAGACAGAGAGGTGTAGCCAGAGAATGACTTAAAGAAACAAGTCAAACAGGGAAAGACAGAGGTGGAAGAGAAGTGTAAAGAAAACAAGTGTCTGTGTGAGCTGAAATAAGAGAAAAACCCTGGGATGGAAAACAGTCAAATATACTGTGTGTGACACACACACACACACACTAACACACACACACACACACTTTAGGAGGTGTGTGGGCAGGTGAGGGGGCAGGAGGCACGTTTGACCAGTTCAACACTTCTTTTTCCACCACCAACCTGTGCTGCTGCTCTCAGTCTCTGTATCCCGCAGGCTGCTGTGAGACATAAAGTGGAGTCAGGTGGTGAATGCTTAACCATGTGTGGCAGCAGATCAAAACATGTTTCTGGTGGAAGCGCTTTAACACAGGCAGTAAAACTGGATAACTGATAACCTCTTACATGTCTACACACACACACACACACACACACACACAGAGAGAGAGAGAGAGAGAGAGAAACACACCAAAGCTGTTACAGATAAGATTTAGTGCCATATGTTAACTGCCAATCTAAACACATTCCATTCTTCTCTGCTTCTCCTTCACTTTCCTTTATTTTCTACTTTTCTGCAACTGCACCACCCAGGCCTTGCCAACACACACACACACACACACACACACACGCACGCACACGCACAGAGGTCTCTCTTTAGGGTCATACTCAAGGCCTGGCAATACATCAGGCCGTCACTGCTGCTCGATCCCAGCAGGTTATTCCCAAGACACATACACACACACACACTAAGACACAGGATTCTTTATGTCCTTAACAGCTGTCTGTAGAGTTGCTGCAGGGTTGTTACTTAAACAACTGTCTTTGCTGGAGGCCACACTTCATGACTTCACTGAAATAATAAATTAAATGTATATATTTGTTCTAACGTTATTATTTATCAGAAAGGAAATGTTTGTATTGTGTTGGTGTTATTCTCCTGAAAGGTCAGTAGGAAATCCCTCATTAGGACAGGTGGAGTCATCTACTGAGGAACTGGGTGACTCACTTTTCAACTCACTTGTCATTAACAATTTCCAGATCCAGAAGATCCAGAAGTACAGTAAGACAGTTGGTGATCAGACAAGCTGACTCTGGGTTTCAGGAGACCAAACATATTATCTTTGTCCTTAAATGTGGGGTAAGTGATGTTGCTGAACAACTGTTAATGAGCATACCATATACTATTAATGACCATTACTATGGAAACTGCTGTTTCATTGAGTGAGTCTTCCTTCTTGTTCTTAGTGTATTAGATATACACTATAGAACAAGAAGGACGACTCACTCAATGCGTATACACATATATGACAGATTATTGCATCAGTTCTGCCAACACCACTGTAACACACACACACACACACACACACACACACACACACACAGAAGTGAAATGTTTGTTCTGTTAACAAAGATGCATAGACAAAGTGAGTCACTATTTCCTATTACTGATCCAGCATTTCTCAGTATACACACACACACACACACACACACACACACGCACACACACACACACACAGAGCTGCTTATGCCGATCGTTCCAGTTAATGATCACTAAAGGAAGATGTGACTAAAGGGAAGATGACTAAACTGGCCCTGATCATGTGACACTGTAGTTCCTCTCAATACGGGGCAACAAATTCATCAATAACTCTTGACACTGCCACATTCCAAAACTGGAAATCATCATTTGTTCTTTTCTAAACATATGAATTAACGCATGTGTTTTTACACATAGGTTTTGGAACCACTGATGCAACAAGTTGGAGGCATTTAGTTGGCCTCTAAATTCAACTCAGTCCAACCAATCATCTGTGTGACATGCATGCAAAACAAGTCCGATCCATGGAGGCCCTACCTCACAATGTACAGGACTTAAACGATCCGCTGCTGATGCTATCGTGGTGCCAGATATCACAGCAGACCTTCAGAAGTCTACTGGAGTCAGAGTACTGTCAGTGTGTGACTGACGGATCAAGTGGTACAATGTCACAGTACAGCTAATGTGTGAGTGATCAGTTGAGTTAAAGGGTGCGTGTGTGTGTTTGAGTGTGTGTGTGTGTGTGTGTGTGTGTGTGTGTGTGTGTGCAGCAGGCAGAACGATCAGTGAAGCGTACATACAGTGAGCACAGGTCTACATCACAATGACTGAAACCACACTGAGCAGTGTCACTGACTGCAGCCTTCATCATGGATGAGTCCCCACCTCAACTACGGCTCTCCAGAGAGGGCGTGTGGTTTGCGATTAGGCTGTGTGTGTGTGTGTGTGTGTGTGTGTGTGTGTGTGTGTGTGCGTGGAGGAGTGGAGAATAATAATTACAGCCCCTTAGATACACTTCAAACTCAGCCAGACGTGACATCTTTAGACCATGGGGAAAAGTGTGTACAGGCGTGTGATTGTGTGAGTGGCTCTCAAGATCTGTGTGCCGATGTCACTGGGAGAAATAGACTGTACTCACAGCTGGGGAGAAACACTGGGCAGGTACTGGAAATGTGCTAGTGTGTGTGTGTCCTATTGTCTTCCTGTCTGCTTTGTTTACTTCTCCGTGTGGACAGCACATCATGCACATTGCTGGAGCCACGAGGCCACGGCGAGTCAGGCACTTCCTGTCACGTGACAGACTCTTATCTCAATCAATTAGCTCTGATAAGAGTTTTATCACTAATCCAAACCAAACCTCCTCCTCCTGACGTGAGCAAATCTGCTGAGAGGGTTAGTTGGAGGTATAAAGGTGAATGATATGGCGGTGATCAGAAAACAGGGAGAGACACAGCAACACACTCGTGTGTGATTGACTGACAACAGTCAAATAAACCATAGGGTGATACACACTGATCACAGGTTGAAAATTTGTTTTCAATCTGCATTTACCTCCCCAAAAAACAATAAACTGAAATGTATTTATTTCTGAAAAATAAAAACTAGAATGAAAATAACATAAGTGAAAGAATTTTAAGTTATTGTATTTGTTTTAAAACCTAAAATGGTCCTTATTTCCACCACACATTTTAGAAACATAACAGCTGCTGGTACATTTAGAGAATGGTTCAAAACTGATTTTTTTTTTTACAATTTGTATTGGAATAACATTAATGTCGTAATTTTAGCAGTGCTTTACAACCAAAATCCATGATTTACTGCTTTAAATTCCTGTTTGCATCTATTGTTACCTTTTTCTTTTTACGCACTGACCTGCATTCAGTGTATCACAAATGCACAGCCACAATATAAATGAATACCGGTCACTGTTGCATTAAATAGTGATTTTGTTTGTGTGAAATCCATTATATGAACGTCAGTTCCTTCTCTCTCTCTCCGGGTGATGGATCCTAAATACCAGCTCATAAGGAGATTGGTGCTGCTTTTGATGAACATTTGGGAGCTGCTGCTCACCGCCTCTCTTTACGACTGAGGCCTCGTTTCACCACACACTCCGTGTGTCACCAATGCCTCACAAACATTCAACAACTCACCTGGGCTAGAGCATGATGATCTTAATCCTTGCTACTATGTGACGTTTCTGGAACAGTTCCCACAGTGTGAGTGGCTGCCGCTGTGACTTCACTGTGTTATGGCAGTTAAAGAGCGAAGCTGAACAATCACAGGCTTATCTCTAAATGCCATGGCACACAAGAATAGTACTGGTCTCCAGTAAATGGCTGACTGAAAACATTCCTTTCCATACACACCAGTCTGGTTTTACAGAAACGGACAACACTGGCCCTGCTGGTTTTAAATGACATCATTTCAGTGTTGGATAATTAGAAACACTGCGCAGCGCACACGTGTGTGTGTTGTCCTGACAAAAGCACTCGATACAGCCCATCACGCACGACTCTCAGAAAAACTTCATAACATTGGTTTTGATGACGCCGAGTATAACTCATGGACAGTGTGTTAACTGCCAGCCGTGTGCAGCAATAAGTATAGGACCTGTTCTCTTCACTATTTGTATAAATGACATTGTTCATGTCGTCTCAGCACAGAATATATTTATTTTCATGCTTTGCAGATTGTATACAATGTGTTGCTGAATCGCTTTAAACAAAGCTTTACTCCAAAGCCAAAACTATTGATAAACATAATCTCATCATTTCTATTAAATCAGAGTATCACAGATATTGAACCATTGAGTCATGGTTCACAAATACCACAGACGATAACTCTCATAAATCATAACTGGCTTAGTCTATAGGAACAGAGACAGGCAGATGGACGTACAGATTAGACAGTAGGACTGTGACATCATATACAGGCATATACGTTCATATGTTGTGATTTGCATGCGAATTTGTTCATAAATAGGGCCTTATTGGACATATATATTTTTCCAAGTCAAAATTATGCAGTGGAACAAATCACTACTTTACAAGTTAAAAGTTCAGGTTCATCCTGAGTGAGGTGTGAATTCCAGCTGGATTTTAAGGCTCTTCCATCATTTAAGTGTTTGTTACGCTTGGTCATTTTAAATCCATAATATTAAACCTTTTTCATTTGTATTTGTACACATTTTAATTGATTTTGTGTTACATTTTTATTAAGGTATTTATATATTTGTAAAACTGAGTATGCATGCATGTGAGTGAGAGATTAATAATTCACATCATCAGTTTTGACATTTCTGTCCATCTGTCTCTCCAGATTCCTTGTTGATAATTTAAGCAGCTTGTTCAGATTCTTGGTTCCAGTTTTTTTTTTTTTTAACCGATGGAAAACACATGACAACTTGTGGACCTGTAAATGTAAATGCACAAATGTGCTTAGTGACAGTGAGGAGCCATCTGGTTGAACGAGAAACTGCACAAACAAACACACTGTTGCATGCTCAGCGGGGAATCACACTCAAACACATCAAAACACCATCCACACTGCGGTCAGTGCACAGTCACACGTGCACGCTCGCCACTGTTTTCTGAAACAACACCGACGTGTGAGGGGAGTCGTGTGTTTGATCCCCACTATTCTCCAAATCACACCTCTATCTCTCCTTCTATCCTTCCATCGCTGTTTGTAATGACTTAGAGTAGCAGTGAGTTACACACACACACAACACACACACACAAACACACGCACACAGTTTTCCTGTTACTGGAAGCAGGTTCTACTTTTCAGTAAGAGTCAGAGAAATGTTTTTGTTTTCCTTCCTCGGTTCCCTGTGCTCCCCTAAACTCTCTGAGGTGCAGTGTATGTTTGTGTGTGCTTGTGAATGAATGTGTGTGTGTGTGTGTATGTGTCGCTGTGAGTGAGTCTCTCTCTTTGTGTGTTTGTAGTTAATTAAAGTTGGGAGGAGTGCTTTTGGAGGAGTCTGCTGCCAAAGGCTGTTGCATAAAGTAAACAGCTTGACACAGTCACATGCAGACGGCACATGCTCGTGCGCACACACACACACACACACACACACACACACACACGTACAGCAAACATCCTCCATACTTTCACTGTAACTACCATGTGAGCATAATTTACAGCATGACGACGGTTACATAAATATAAAAAAATGCAAACATTCAGGAGATTTTTATTTCAGTGTCCTGATCAAAACAAAAAGATGTGTGGCAGAGCAGAAGGCTGAAGGTGTGGACGTTAACTCTGTCTGAGGGCAGTCGACCACAGTTGAGTGGTTGTCTTGTAGCCAGCACGGTAAACACTCACACCAGCACAGCAGCTGCTCTGCGACAAATTTGTTCCGTTTAAAAAGAGAAGACTTTTCAAAAATGTTTGGTCTGAAGACTTTCCCCCACGGAAACTTTATCCAGGGACGATCAGCAGTTACTGGCCTCCTGTTTTTATGGAGGCATGAAACTGCACTGCTGGAAAAACATGAGCTGGCTCTGCTGTTGCCAGAGCTGAATGACTTTAACTGTGAACAAATGTAATCAAACGTACCCCACTAATCACTCAATGTTAAATATAACAGAAAGGATTAACTGCGATGTGAGCACCATTGTCACGCACACACACGCACACACACACACACACACACACACACACACACACAAATAAATAAATAAACAAATAAATAAATAAAAGTAAATTGCAAGCCTGGTCATTTGCATTTACTGTACTTGAATGTGAAGTACAGTAAGATTCATGGCTTTGGGCGAGCCTCGCCGTGCACTTTTGAACGCACGGCTCTAAACCTGAAATTGAATCTGTTTATTAATCCCTGAAAGGATGTGGAAGATAAATGGTTCTCATCCTACACCAGAAATTCCCCTTCTCAAGTGTCTCCTTGCTGCTCTGGCTCTATTCTTTCCATCTCACCCTGCAGCCTTGCAGCCATTTGTTTCAAACTGGTGCCTCATGTAGACCGACAACAGGTCCGCTTCACTCCAGAGGAGTGCGATTATGCATTCAAGCCTTGTGAAGAGGGGGCGACAGAGTGTGTTTGCAAGGTGAGCCACTCAGCTTTAAGTGAGAGAAAAGCAAAGGGAGAGAGAAGGTGGCTTTAACATGCAAATCCCTCCTCCTGCTTTATCTGCCTCTTCTCATAGCGGCCATGGCAACAAGGATATAGGCCGTAATGAGGAGGATACACAGGTTAACTGCACTGAGCTGTCTTAGTGGGTGTAGCTGACATGTGCGCACACACACACACACACACACACACACACTTAATCAAGGAGCTGTACGTTTTAGCTTAAAGCACAAACCATGCAGCAACAAGACACGATGATACCGCTGATAAGCCTTGGCAGACTGGTGACAGCCTGAGACACACACACACACACACACGCACACACACACACACACCCTTTCTCCCTCTGTTTTATGTGACACTGCTTGGCTACGTTCGATTTACGAGCGTATTAGTGCCATTACCCGAACACGTGTCAAGGCGCTGCTTTACAGAGGAGGTACAGGGTCACGTTTGACTGCACTTACACATATGTGCGCACACACACACACACACACATACACACACACACACAACCGCAGCGGTCGGGGAAAGGGAATGAGCAAGTGGGAGGACGTGTTTTCATTTGGTTTGATTTGTGGCTCAGTGGTTGTAAGAACACACTGGCAATTTCCTTGCAAACATAGTTATTAATATTTTTATTAAATTCATGTTTACAGTTAAATTCTGAATTTTCAACACTATTGGGTTGTGTGCGCAACATAAATAATGGTAATAATTATGTAAAGCAGTGCACATCATTAATACTAACATTAATATGATGTAGATGTGCCATGTTCAACATACCTATAGTCTGTATGCAACTTAATTGAATGAATGCATGAGGCTGTGGTTATGGCAGGAAAACAAAGTATAAAAGTTAATTGTAGCAATTCTACATTTGTAATAATAAAGGAATAGGACACAAAACATATGTGGAGATTCTGTCTTGATTTTGGACATGTAAAATCATCATGACTTGAAGATTAGATGAAGATTAGAAGATGATTTGAAGATTACAAGAACATTCCATCTTGCTATCTCACAAATTCCTAATCATTATGTTATAATCTTGATTTGTTAACATGTGCTAGCAACAGTCATCATCTAGCAACAATTAGCATTCTAACTTGTGCATGATATGCTTGATATTCATGAAGGCTTAACACAAGTTCAGAGATGAACACGGCTACAACAAATTTTATTTGTTGCATGCACACACACGCACACACACACACACACAGATCATTTTCACTTGAAAACCATATAATTTTTCTTATCTCAAAACTGCTACTGTTTTTATTTTTGACAATTGAAAATTTTGTTCTTTTCTACGTGCTTTCACACTGGCTGTACAGTAGGCAGGAGAACACACACACACACACACACACACACACACACACACACACACACACACACACACACACAAAGAAACAAAACCCTACAACAATCTGTTACAGAACAGCTGAGACAATTATGGCTTAGGCACAGTGAAAATGTCTGTATGTCTTGTAGGCACTGTTGTTTTTCCAGGAACCAGTACATTTGAGTAAAATTAGAATTAGAATTCAGGAGCTTGCTTTAATGGTATCTCTGCATCACCTTCAGGTCTACTGTGACTCTTTCAGAGTGTATTTTTAAAACTGTTCACCAACAAACTGTATTCATCTATACTATTTTTCAAAAGATGCTGGTGGACGTGCAACACTTCCTGTGTGCTAGTAAATAAACTGAATGAAATGGGTACATTCAATCACGTGAATAGGGTTTGGATAGGTTTTTAATTTTTTTTTTTACTTTTGGATTATTTTTATGCTTTTGCCTTTAAGGGGAAACATTTTTAACACTTAAATAACACAGTTCTTTGCAGAGCACAAACGGGCCTTTCTGTTGCTTCAAACATCCGGGCCATGACAGACACACAAGACTCACACCACACACACACGCTCAGATGTATACGTGCTAAAACAACAGTGTGGCAGCTAGCGGCCACCATGCTGGTACTAATGAGGGTGCAGAGTGGTGCCTCAGGCCGTCCCTCCAGCCTTGGTGGGGGGTAGTAGGTCTGGCTGTGGCTCCCTTGGTGCATGCGGATGCATCACTGGAATCATTTAATTCATGGCGTAAACGTGACAGGGTTAATGAGTGGCAAAGACAGCCTGGGGACCAAGGGGGGCATGGGTGGGGGACAGGGTGTGTGCATGAGAGTGGGTGTTGGTGTGTGGGTTGGTGGGCATAATATTTGTGTTTGTTGTAGGAATGGTGTTAACATGACAGGCTGAGGCCAGGGTGCTGAACCCTGCAGTCATGACTAACGACGAGATCTTAAATGACGGAGTTTGGATTCTGTGGCTAACAGAGGAACGCCTGGAAACGGGCCGGCTGGCAGTATTAGTGTTACGTCTGGCGTGTGTGTGTGAGAGTGTGATAGGTTTGTGTTGAAGGTGAAGAGGGAGGAAAAAGAGACAGAGGTGGTTCAGGAGTATCAGGTTGACGGGAGACAGATGGCAAAGCTTGGGTGCAGTTTTATTTATTTATTTCTTCTGGGCTGCTGACGGTTCTTGTTACCAAGAGAATCTGGATAGAAGCACACAAATATGCATCAGAACACACATACTCTTTTTTTTTTTTTTTTTTTTTACATGTATTCAAAACACACCACCGACAGATTGGATGCGAATGGGGGGGTGTGGGGGTGGTGGTGTGCTGTCATTCAATGCCTGCTCAAATTTTGTGATCAGACACGGGCAGAGAGGGGAATGTGGATGAGGGAGAGGAGTGAACGAGAGGTTAGGATGGAGGACAAAAGCACTGCACTCTGCGGAGGAGAGAAAAACGAGTGAGGACTAAATTGGCTGGGTGGAGTGATGGAAGATGGAAAGGAGAGAGGAGCGAGGGGCGATGGTGATGGATGAGCAAATGGTTGGCGTGTGATGGGGGAGCAAGGGGAGGGAGAGGAAAGCAGGAGACGATGTGATTCGCGAGTCGGAGGCACAAAAAAAAAGAAAAAGAAAAAAAACATCGCAAACCTCCCCTGTCTGCTTCTCCATTAACACGGTGCAGTCTGGTAACACTAGCACTTATTGTCTGTGAGGCGTGCAGTTTACACTCGCCTTTGCCCCAGACAATTAAATCTGGCATCAACTCACAAGTCTGCTCTCTCACTGCAGGTGGACATGATGCTTTGTGCTCGACTGAGGGAGGCGTGCGCTGTCACAGAGGAGGAACAGCAGCTTTCTGTTTGCAGCTTCCTCTCTGAGAGAGAGAGAGAGAGAGAGAGAGAGAGAGACAGAACGGCTTGTGCTGGATACCGAGACCACATGTGACTAATTAAACTGCTTCATCATACACATTCTTCTCTGCAGAGATGCCAAAAACCACACCTTGTCAAGACAGAGTAAAAAAAATCATCAAAGTACAGTGGCATTATGCTGTCAGTAAGAGACAAAGCCCCCCCCATCCCTCCATCCCTCCATCCCTCCATCCCTCCATCCCCAGAGACCCTATCAGGACATGAAAAGGTCAGGGGTCTGGTAGCACTGCAGTATTAACCCCCCAACACACACACATGCACACACATGCACACACACAGGTTGGTGCACGCCTCCACCTGCTCACAAAAATACCTGGTGTCAAAAATAATATGGGATTGTGTTACATTTTGATTGACCGAAACGAAAAATAAAGAAAGAAAACAGGCTGAGCTCATTCAAAGTGCAGCGTGTGGTAAATGACAGGGTTCATGGATAAGTCTGTTTGACCTTTCCATGGTGTGTTCAGTAAATCAATCTCCGTCCACTTTTATCACCACATTTGAAAAATATTCAAAATTACTCAGAAATGAATTTTTGCATGAAGTCGCTCAACTGACTCACAAAACCCCCTTTTTAAATTTCTCCTTTCTCTGAGAAATATTGTAAATGTCTTTACAGTAATAACTGTAATAACAAAATATTCCACCCATTTGACAAACAATTTTGCAAATCCACGTGGCCAAAAATGACCAAAAAAACCCCACAAGATAATGGATATTTTGAAGAATCTGAGTAAAGACATGTTGTGTGTCTGATTGTTGGATCCAGACAAAATGGGCAAAAAAAAAATTGCTGTGTTTTTTTTCTAAGGCAATTAGATAGGTTAGCTGTTTCACTCCAAGACTGTGGTGATACACAATAGACTGGGACTAGTGCTCAGTCTAGTTTGAAGGGGAGGTCAACAGAGAGAGAATTTACTGAAGTCACCAGGGTTCAACCTCTTAATAAACGCTCAGAAAAATCATCCCCTAATAGAGGAAATCCGTCTCCTGCATCACGGTGCCCTGGGGAGAACACAGCAGTAATTTAAAAAGGACAAAGGAGGATGGACTGGATTGGTCTCACATCCCAGCAGCTGCATTCCCTCTGACCATTTTCCAAACCCAGCTCCAGACATATGACTCTGAGAAGAGCACGCAGGAGCCTGGAAGGAGCCGCTCATTGGTTCCATTGTTTACTTTTAATGTATGGTATACATTCAATAAACTCCACTCTGATGTAAAGCTCAATATTGGAGGATTAGTGGTGGCATGTGAGCCTTTTGTATTCATATCATGTTTCAATGCAGGACTTTTGTTTTCCCACAGTTTCTCTGAAGAGCGTTTCTATCGCTTGAACCTGTATGTAACGGGATCAGTATACTTCCTGAAATTGTATTTCTGTAGTTTTGCTGTGTGAGAGCGTTTGTGTGGTATGAGATTAATGATGGTAAGAATCTCTCGCTGTTCGTCTCTGTTGTTTTATTGGCTCAGGAGGAGCAGGTCGACACAGTGATACAGTATCTGCTTAAATAACACATCTCATTAAGCCTGCTGACTAACGAGGTGATTAGCCTCCTCCACCAATAACTAGCGCAGGCCCTGCGTCGTGTTAACGGCTCTCTCTCCCAGGATTTAATCCCAGTGATTCAGATGAAATGGCTAATATGGCTGGTGGTCCGAGCTTTTAATTGCCTGAAAGCTATTAGGAATAATGTGCAGATATGTGAAGGACAAATGACTTTAATTAGCCTCCGTTAATGTGTTTGCTATTAGCACATAACGTCAGCAGGAGGAAATACAGAGCAGTAAGGAAAGGCTTGGTGCCCTGCTTCGGATTAGTGGCGAAAAGCCTGTGTGTGTGTGTGCGTGTGTGTGTGTGTGCATGTGTGTGTGTGTGTGTGCGTGTGTGTGTGTAGGAAAGGCAGGGGGGCCTCAGCATCAGTGAAGTGTGCCACAGCTATTTATAGGCCCAGTTGATTGCAGATTTATTCCCCAGGGAGGGAGTAACTCGGAATAGTGTGGGTCTGTGTGCGTGCGTGCGTGCGTGCGTGCGTGTGTGTGCGTCGTGGGGAGGTACAGGTTATGAAGAAGCGCCGCTGTGGGAGGAACAGCTGTCTGTCAGGAGGAATTCGTCGATTTAATTTCCTTTGGGGAAGGGGCAGAATTGAAGGCTCAGACGTCTCTGGCTGCAAAAGTCGGGTTCGTCTTATCTTCATGACATAGAATCAAATATTGCCACCTCTGGGTTTTTAAGTATTTCATTTTCAATCGGGCCCCCCCCCCAAAAAATAACTGTCAAATTAATCACATTGAAACTGATGACAAAATCTATTTTTTAATTAAGCAGATATTCTGAATAATCTTTAGGTGGAAGAACTGCAACTCTAAACATTCACATTATTTTCTTTGCGATTATAAACGATCATATTATTATAAAATAATCGGCCTTCAGCCTGGCTACACAGTAATGTCCCTCCCTTTATATGTAAGGAAGAGGGGAATCTGAACTTTCCTCGGATGTTTGGGAACAGGATGGGAGAAGCTTTGAGAAAGCTGAGACAATAACACAGCTCCAGTATTAAAAGTGAGTGTCACCATCCAGCACGGCGGCTTTCCACACAGGCCTGTGTTTGTGCCACTGCGGTCAGGGATGCACGTCTACACCAGGGAGGAAGACGAAAGCAGCAGTGTAAACAAGGTGGTGCATGAGGCTGGACGCGTGAAGCTGTGTTTTGACAGGGGGATGGGAAATACTGCGCCCGGCACTGCGAGTTCGCTGAATTCCTGACTGCTGGCATTTAAAGCTCAGGCTGCAGCGAGCAGGAAATAAAGGAAAACTATAGCTGATGTTGACACAGTCAACAAACGCAACACAGACAGACACATGCACGCGTGCTTTTGTCAATGGCACTCGTCACATTCTGTTTCTTTATGACTGTGTGTTTTTGCGAGCGAGTGGCTTCACTTGTCACGACATCTCACTCCGGCTGGATTTCAGAAAAGAAAAGCAGCTTGAACACAAACACAGAGGCAACAGCAGCCTCCGGTTTGTTTGACTGCTCTCAGAGCAGCTGAATGACAATAGTTTCTGCCTCGACCCTGTCTCCTCCTGAACTATGTGGACTGCTCTGCAGAGGCCCGAGCCAAAAAATGTGAGCAATGCCAGTGACCTCAGCACTGAGTTTAATGATCCGTTCAGAGGCAAGACGCAGTCGAAACCGAAGACTGGTGCTTCACTCGCAAGGTGATCAGAAACAGGGAGCGAGGTTTTCTTAGTCCTGAAATGAATTTTGTTATGGGTACAGATACAAACGGGAATTTGATGGGCTGGATCTGATACTGTGTACTGGCTAAAAAACAAAAGAAAAAAACATTTTGAGGAGAGTGGTGGAATAAATGGCGAGAGCGTTAAGCTTGAGACTAAGAAGTCTGGGGTTCAAACCCCGCTCAGCACCACTGTGGGCCCTTGAATAAGGCCCTTAAGCCCCAATTACTCCCCGGGCGCCCTACGCATGTGTGATGGGTTAAAAGCAGAGACCGAATTTCCCTCTGGATAAATAAAAGTAATTAATAATAAAAAAAAAAGAACAACAACATCGCCACACAAAAACGCTTTTTAATCTACAGCACCGAGCAGTTGCTGATCTATGAAGACGCACAGTGTCTGTGTCTGGTCAGGAGACAAAAAGTTCCTGTTCACACTGGCAATTGAAGAGGAGCGGCGTGGGATCACGTGTGCTGAGGCCTGCTTGGCATCTGTGCTGGTGATGCAGAGTGTGAGGTTGGCAGACGCTCACCGCAGAGCAGCGATATGCCACTGCCAACAAAGGCCCCGTTACAAATACCAAACATTAGGGGAATTACGTCTTTATTCTTCGTCTGCGAAACAACAGAGCGAGAGAGAAGACGTTTCCTTTACAATTAGCTGCACATTAATCTCCTTTTCCCCATCTTCTCCTTCCCTCTTTCTGTCTTGATGCCTCAGAGGCATCAGCGCACAAAAACAAGAACGCTATGTGACACCATAACCACTGTACTGTGCACGCTACTCCGACAAACACAATGTCTCTGTCTGTGAACTAACATTGATGTGTGCAGAATGACTTTAGGGAGGAGATCAACAGATTACTGAACTATGCACTGGGCTACAAGTGTACACACACACACACACACACACACACACACACACACGCACACACACACACACACATATATATGTGTACATACATATACATATATATATAAAAATATAACTAAAACACCACCCTGATATTTAGAAATGTCTGGAGATGTTTATCTTGTGTCTCCACTGTGTCTTTATATGCTAAAAATAAATAGGAGGTATTGTATCGACATACATGTACACAGACGCAGGCTATTCCCAAACACACAAGTGGAGGTGAAGATTTCTCACCCTTCACTTCTGTGCAAAAAAAGACCTGCTGCCCTTTAAAATGTAATTTCCTGAAACAAGACACATGGACCAAATTGGGCCGTGTTTTTTTTCTCTCCTCGGCCTGTCTATTACTCCTCGCAGAGCTCTGTGAAAGCCCTGGCCAGGCTTTCCGCGGGCACTTTGGCAAGCATGAGCATCCAGTCTATTTTTCTCAGATAAGAAGGGGGGTGGGGGGATGGGGGGGCTGGGTGGTGTTTTTGTCTGCCTGTGTGAGAGGGGAGGAGGAGGAGAGAAATTAGAAGAGGGAAGAAGCCAGCGATGCAGCAGTGTGAAAGTGGACTGGGTGCGGTGCAGAGATAGACAAGACATAGACAAGGTAGACAGACACACAGGTAGACAGACGGGGACAGCGAGGGGAAAGGCTCTTATTGCTGTGCGCAGCTGGATGTGTGTCTGGGCAGGGGATTTACATGGTGCTGTGCCGTACGCCTGCACATCCCCTGAGTCAATGTGTTGTCATGTTGTCCTTTACGTTCTGAGGTGGGGCTGTCTCAGAGGAGGGGGAGTGGGGAGAAATGAATTCTCACTGCAGTTCAGGCGCTCCCCACTGACAGGACTCCTCACACACCTGTGTTCATCGTACAACAACTGTAACACGTTGCACCTATAGCAGACACATCTGTCTGATTGTCAAATATCACACTTACAGTGTAGGTCCCTTCAGGATACATCCTGGAGAAGATAGCCACCATTCAGTGCCGATCTGAGCAGCTTATCTTGCACATATGATGCTGGAGTCATGCAGACTTGAGCAGAAACCCCACAGTGAGCAATGAGTGCGACTGTATCACAACTCAAACAATGTTTGTGAACAGTGACTCTTTATTTCCTCAAGCTGCAAAATGTATGAGTCACGCTGATTCAGCCATGATGGCGCACACACACACATCACAATAAGTTGGTGAGGTCAGTGACTTCAGCTAAAGGGTATGAGGCTGCATCTTGTCCTGTAGCTCTCCGTCAACACTTTTCACTGGACTTTTAAAGGCCTGAAGATTTTCTATTTTTACATGTTAAATTAGGAATACAAAAATTGTCTTATCGCCCCGTTTTCCAACAACAACATTTCCTCTTTGTCCCTTCAAAAGTCGGAATGCTCTAACAGGTCTTTGACACACACACACACACACACATCTTCTTCTGTCCTCATCTCAAAGTGCAGCCCTGTTGTTTCTGAACTGCACGAGCAGCAACAACACATTTTACAACAACAATAATTCACTGTACAACATGAGAGAGACAGTTGTGATGGTGATGAACAGGCTAAACGCTGCTCTGTGAAGGAGATGTGAGGGATTATTCTGCAGACAGAGGATGGAACAGAAAGTGTAACTGACACCTCACATGGTGCCACCACGCTGTGATGCAGCAGGAAATCCACCACACCAAGTCAAGAATGCACCCAGTCTTGTTCGAGATCACAGCTCTGAAAGTCTGACAGACAAAAATAGAATGACATTTTGTAGAGCGAATACTTCCACCAAGTCGGACTTTTAAAAAAAAGATTGTTCCACATATTAGCTCGTTGGCTATTACTAAATATGTTGTGAAATCTTGAAAAGTCAGTGTGGGGAAAAACAGTCTAGATTTTTTGGGTCTGATCCTTTAAATGTTTGTCCTGGCCCGTGTCCCATTCCTCCACCCAGCGTGGAGCAAACCAGTTCAGTCATCCTCCCTGGTGAAAATTAAAATGTGTGTCCTTATGCCAACCCGTGAACACATTTCTCCTGTACTGTAATATTTTTTTATATATTACAGAATGGTATTTCCTTCAAGTAAATATTGCTTGAACAACTTTGAAAACATATGATTTATTTCGTGGCCAAAATGACAATAAATTATAAGCTCAAATAAGTTTTTTAATATTCTAAATCTGCCAGTGAATTCCTACATTTTAATCCACTAGACAACAAGATAAATTGCAGTGCAGTTATTTGAGTTGTTTTCTGCTTTAATCTATTATTATGATATGATTGTTTAAAACCAAAACAAAAAATTGCACAAAGTTACTAAAGCAGAAATAAAAGTGAGATGCTCAGGTTTATAAATATTTAATTGGGAAAAATGAAAAAAGGTTTCATTGAAATTGCAAAAGGCCACATGAGCAGACTAATGAAATCATCTTATTATTCTCTGGCTGACTCGTGTGGGTTTCAATGGAAAATCAGTCTGACCCCTTTAAAGCCGGCAGTGAAAGAATCCCCTCTGGAAACGTGTGGTTAGAAAAGCCTGAGTAGCTGGGAAATCATGGACAGTAGCTGCCTGCTTTGTCCAGTGAATGGAGCGTGAGGTTGTGGGAACATGAATGGCCAGAAGCTTCAAGGGCCTGATTCCATCAGCAGGATATATACGCCTGTGAAGGATAAACTGACAGAGATGCTGGGAATGAATTCACTTAATACATATTGAAGGGTAAAACCACCTTAACCCAGTTTGCCCACAGAGCTCATCTATTCTCAGGCCCAGGCTGGGGAATAGCTTTGTCATTTTGTGGCAGCTGGGAGGCCTGTGAGACTGAAACTGAATACAGGCTATTGAAAGAACACACAACTTTATTCAAACCCCAAGGACCTGGATGAACAGAAGAGGGAATCTGCATCTAACTGACTCTGTTTCTGCTGCCAATAGGGACAGGTAACGAAACCTGGTATTAAATGGGCCTCAGGGGTGAAATGTCTAATGATCATAATATTGATAAACTCAGTATCGGTATGAGCGATCAGTACCTGACAAATTGCAGCACACACAAACACACATGTCCACACACATACACACACACACACACACACACACACACACACACACACACACACACAGGAGATACCTACAGATGTTAGAATGAAACAAAAAGAAGAGCTATAATAGTTGTTCCTGTCTCTCCAGCAGCAACTCTGCTTTGTTTTGTATTTGTGCTGTTTGAACATACTGGAGGTCAGGGTTTATCAAGCTCTTCATCTGCCACTGCATCACTGCACCGCAGCAGACTGACAACAGGTGAAGCAGTGTGTCTGGGCCTGGCACAGAGCCCCGTCAGGTTGATGGCACATGTGACAAAGCAGCAGTGCAGCTGCTTCTCGGTCACGTTTTCCGAGCCACGATTAATTGGCACAGCTACTGAAAACAAACATTTAGCCGAGAGTGTCTTCATTTCAGCTCATTACATCTTGGCTGGCGTTGCCCGGATGATACGCCTCGACATGAAAACGTGCCATCGCACTGCCCCGTGGCTGCTCAATCCTTTTTTTTCCATTTTCCGCCTTCACTCCGGTGCAAAATGCTTAGTTCTGTTTATTTTCTCCGGTCGCCATTTAATGTGTCTCATCTGCCAAAAGGGAAATAGGATGTGATTTCTGGCTGCATTTTAGAAGCACCTCTCATCTGTCATGCAGTGAGAGGACAAAGGGAAGCTCCTCACTGTCCCGTTGTGTTTTACTCCAGTGGCATTTACATGTCAGCCAAATAAAACCGGGCTATTTACACATGAGCACGGCTGATATAATGTCATGTGACATGTCGTTATAGGCACAGTAGGCAGGCACACTGATTTATTGACTACATCTCCTGAGAGGCAATGCATTCAGATCTTTATTTCATCTAGGGTCATCCTAACACCTATATATTCACATACATGAATGCATATGAATTTCCATTAAAATACCCAAATGGAGATGATTTTTTTTTTTAATATTTCAGAAAAGCTTGAAGCTTGGATTTGAAAACACAATGCTGTCAACTGCTGCCATGTCTACTCTTTCATTTTACCTTTGCATTGCCATGTTTAAAATATTATGAATAAGGTATGATAAAACTGGAGACTCATTAATAGTCTCTAAAACTTTACCCCAAATCATTCAATATGGTTTTTATCACCTTTATATCACCTTTATATCACCTTTATATCACCTAACCCTGATACAACTACAGTGAAAATATGTCCATAACAGGAAGTGTACAACAACAAAGAGACGGCTGATATGCTGTGAAATAACTGGTGTACTTTCAAATGGATTCAATGATGACCACCTCGGTAAAT
Source organism: Trinectes maculatus (assembly GCA_016785345.1). NCBI lineage: Eukaryota > Metazoa > Chordata > Actinopteri > Pleuronectiformes > Achiridae > Trinectes > Trinectes maculatus. The sequence goes on from JAFBJQ010001106.1 coordinate 180,264, forward strand.
ACACAGTCTGACAGCAGCACCCTGTCATTGTCTCTGTTGTGTCTACAGGAATGACTGTGTCTGATGCGCATGTTCGAGGTAGTGGGACGCAAGTGTGCAAGAAATAAAAGAAATAAAAGAAGTAATGCGGGGGATCAGGAAGGACAGGAGGAAAGGAAAAGAGAAAAGATGAAGGTATGGTGGCTCGTCTTTTGTCTTGAGCTGCAGCCTGTTTCATTAGCACACCAGCCAGCTCCCCTCCTCCTCCTCCTCTCTGGCTCCCCAGCCCCAGACAGAGAGCCCAGTTACTGTCCTAATGGCAGCTCTGTATTCATTATCACCTCCACATTCGCCTCCACCCCCCTCACTCTGCTCTGGATGGGGGGCTGCCGTAATTGATAATTAAAGAGCAATAACACAGCGGTCAATGCAATCTCACCACAGGAGCTGCTGAGATCCCCCACCTATCTCTCTCTCTCTCTCTCAAATACACACACACACACACACACGCACACACACACACACACACGCAGACACCACACACACCCACATATGCACACAGAAATATGTCATATTTAGTCACTGACACTGACAACACAAGGAAACAGCTGTGCACAAGTTTAGATGTAAATTCAAACACACGCCTACACACACACACCCTGTGGTCATATTCATGCCCCCCCCCTCCCCTACACACACACACACGCAAACGGAGAGGCGAAGGTGAAACAAACAAGAAAACACCAAAGAGCCTGAGGATGAAAAAAAAACAGACATATGTTAATTTGGCAGCCCACGCTGATCAATACATAGACTTGGAAGCGCGGCTACAGCACCATTGATTATGAATAGGGACTATTGTCTTCCACTGGCAGTGCCAGTGTGGGTGTAACACTAAGATCTCATTAGTCAGCATATTTCATGAGGCACAAACAATTGCTGCTAATTAAAATGCTGCTCTCTGTCATTCAGGAAATATTCACACGGAAGCTTTGTTCCAAGGTAATAATACGAATACACAATAAAGCTGCGACTGAACATAATGTCAGTGTACACTCTGTGCGACATATAAAAACCCAGTTCTGTCACACACACACACGCACACAGTAACAAAGAGACAGAATTTATGATGGTGGTGGGATAGCACGGTGATGAGGATTCAATCCGCCACTTGGTGCGGTACATGGGGTGTAATTACATAAGGAATGAATGAGGCAGAGCTTCTACTGATTGGAAAGGGAACTAATGATTATGTACATATGAGTCTGTGTGGGAGAGACATTTCCTCTGCACTAGGAACACAGCAGTTCTGTTGAATGGAAAATTCATATATTTCTAATTAGCTGCTATGCAATGGCTACACGAAACTGCTTATATTATACAGGTTCATTTCTTTAGGTCCAGCTGATGGAATATTTTTTCGACCAATACCATATCAATCCTTGGTTAAAAAAAAACCTATGGTTAAAATTGATCTTGGTTTATGAGCGTGAGAGGAGATGATGACAGTAGCTGCCTCTCACAGGAGAGGCATATATATATACATATATAATTTTATCATGTTATTTTATACAAAACATTTAGTTGAATTAGCTTATTTCTGAATAAAATGAATTCTTAATTAATAATTGTTATAATAAACCTTCTTAGATTTTATCATATAAATTTCTGAATTGAAACTTTGACATTTACCTACAAGTTTAAGTGTTTCAGCTTCTTGATGAGCAAATGTTTCTGGCAAACATTCTCTTCCCACTATGTTACATGCTTTTCCTTAATGTTTCCCTGTGCACACAGAGCCCGGTTGAATAACTGTAATGGAAAAAAAAAAGGTTGACAAATCCAATTGAATTACATGACCTGACATTTCACAGTGACTGACGTCTCAATAGTGAGTAACAGTACGTTCAGCCAGTCAAAAGGTCAATGGAAACAATAACAATCAGATCAAAACTTCCTGGTAAGGCCTTGTTCTACTGAAAAACATTTTTTTTCTAGAGATGGTTTATCACCATTCTCCATTGTTATTATTATTTTTAGAATTTGCTCATTTGAAAACACCTGCCTTGGCTGTGTATTATTTTAATAGAAGCACTCAGAAAGGGAAGACGAGCATGTGAACAGGAGAAAAGAGAAAAAAAAAGTGATGGTATGAGCACAACATATTCGAGCCAATGCATATGGCAGCAAATGTAGAAGCACTCGTGTGGAAGAGCCATATGCTGCGACATGGCAGCACCGAGGGGACGAGAGACTGAAAGAGGGAGGAGGAGGAGGACGTCAATGGCAGAAGAAACCTGATCACACAGGTAGAATAAGAATGTGTGCGAGTATATGAGAGAGTAATCAGAGTGGATTGAGAGTAGCAGAACTGTCAGGACGCTGTGTGTGTCACATAAGACAGATGAAACCTGACATACTCGGACTCATCAGTCTTGCTCTTTGGCACAGAGTGAGAGTGTAGCTCTCAGGCCTCTGCTGTAGAGTGGTATTGACTAGATCGGTTCAATGTTGGCTATTTCCATTTGCTCCTGCGGGGAAACAGGAGACAAAGCAACAGACAGTGTGTTTCACTCCCACCGCAGCTGCACATCAGTCACTGTGACACTCGCTAGCTTTCCACCCTCCTCACTTTCCCGTGGTATTCCACTCTGTATGTCACACCGCTTTTGTCACACATGTGAATACAGCTTCCAATGCACGCATGCACACACGCACAAACGCACAAACCTCAAACATAGGCCAAAGCAATGCAGTGTTCTTTGTAGTTTATTCCCCAGAGTGGCTACACTGGAAGAGGACATCAACCCAAATACTGTACAGCTGCTCATCTTCACCTCACACATTCATAACATAAAGCACACACAGATAAGAAAATGCACACACATGCACTATGTGTACACGTTAACTAATTTACATGGACAGTGCTATATGCACCCATGTAAAGTGAAGGACAAATACACACACACACACACACACACACACACACACACACACACACCTCAGCCGCTCAGCTATGTGGAATGAGGCCACTTTGAAGTGCTTAAAAACGTCCCCGGTCTATCTCCACCACTATGTGCTCCCTGTGGGATGTCTGCTATGGCAACAAACACCACCCACCCACACACCTACATCCACACCCACACCATACACTTGCACACACACATACGCTTACTTTTGTTAGAATGAAATAAAACACGCACCACAGAAAGAACAGCTTTACCGTAGGTGAGCACAATGTGCTGATAACATAGCATCTGACAGGAAAAAGTGCGCACACATAAAAAGACAACAACACTTTCTGCCCTGACTACATGATCCTGTTTCAATTCCACTTTATTTTGATGTATTTGTCCATGATAGCAAAATGGGTGCAAATCAATGATCAGTCTTAAAATCTGATCGTGCTGAATTTAACGTTTCTATGTAGGCCAGCGACTCATTAACAAACTGCTTTACTTAAATACACTTAAATTAAGTGAACATTGAAATCTGCCTCAGGTTAGACCTAACATCCTTTTTTAAAATAGTAACAGACAACAGTCATTAGACCAACAGATCAGATAAATAACAATATATGCTTTCCCCCCCCCCCCCCCCCCCCCCCCCCCCCCCCCCCCCAACCCCCCCCCGACTGGTATTCATCAGGATAACATGTGTGCGCAGGATTCGTTGCTAACCACAAAGCGGATCTAGTTCAGCTTTCAGGATCTCAATTGGTCTTAAATCACACAACATTGCCCTGGTTTTGATCTTTGCCATTTACACCGTGATCAGCCGTCATGCTCGTGCTCCCCTACACACATTCCTGCCGAACAAGCAAACAGAGGTCATTACCACGTCCTCTAATTGAAGCCTACGGGCACATGTGACGCAAGGCCCCAAATCTAATGTTACCCCAGGCTTTTTGGGGGGGCCATGTCAGAAGAGGCAGCCAGTTCTATTTTGCAGGTAATCTCTCCTGTATTGACTTAATGGGTTCAGGCTCTGTAATGGAGGTCATTTAGTGCTATGGTTTAGGGCTGTGGAACATTATTGGTGAGAGTGCGGCTTACCCATCCTAATGTTACACTTTATCTGTAATTTGGGGATATTTACGCTTTTCCTCCAATCCCTGAACCCCCATTGTCAACCCCTCCCGAAACCCCCCAGAGTAGCACTCAAACAGCCCCTGGAGACCACAGATTTACAGGATCGTCTTCCTGTGTGTGTATGTGTAAGTGTAGAGTGGTTTGTGGATGGCTGAGGGGTAAAGATTGATTTGGTTTTGTTAGGCAGAGAGGATTTGCACCGCAGTGAAGCTTGAGCTCTTTTAAAGTCCCCCCCTCGCCCCCCCACCTCTCGCTCTCTCTCTCTCTCTCTCTCTCTCTCGTCCTCTTTTCAATAGGGACAGGGAAGTAATTAACAGCTATTTAAACTCCCTTGATGGATTTTGTGGACAGAGGAGAAGGAAGGGGGCGGCGTGGTGAAAGACATGCTGTGTCCTCTGAAGCTTAATGATGCCATTTTTTTATTTTGTTCCAGATAATAAATCTATTTTTTGGTTTGAAGCAGAATTAAACAAGTAGGTGCTAATGTATTAAGAAAACCTCTGCATATTTGTCCAACGCCAGAGATTGCACATTCATTTCAACTCCCCCAACTGGTTCAACAAAGCGTTGCCTTGTGTTACACACAGGCTTTTAATGCTGATCAATCCCCTCCAAGTGTTTTTCACAAGTCAAACGGTCTGCTTTTCTTTTCTTTCCAAGCAACCCAATTAAATCTCAACTGCTGACTCAAAGCAAAATCACTCCTCAACACATTCAAATACTTCCCTTAACAAGCACAACTGAAGGCTATGTTGGCTTCCTGGTGACAATTGAGCACATATCAACAGGAAGTTAACAAAATCTTCAAGGCAGTTTGCTCCTGCCACATAACAGGATCTCCCGAAAAGAAACAACAACAGCACTTCCTGTCAACATGGTTCAGCTTCCTCTCTGGACCCCCCATGGTAACGGCTGTGTCATGTGTGCCAGAGCTGCCAGATCAGATGTCCGGTGTGCTGTGCCCATATCAAACCAGACAATGGACCTCCTGCTGCAGCCATAGTGAAGGCTGTCTACCCAGACTACATTCATTTCCCCTCTCGGCCTAATCCTGCATCCCAGGAGAGACGAGCGGCAGGGTAATGAATACAAAAAACTGTGCGTATGCTAGTTGCTGCATGACTTATGCAATCAACACACACCTGCTTTGTAAACACATTGTTCACATTGGCCTTTAGATACATGGATGCATGAATGTGAACAGTACTGTCCGCTGCAATGGCAAATTGGTCAGAAAAATATTATATTCAGTGCAATTTAAATGGAAATATACATACACGAACAAACATCTACACACGTATACACAGTTACTTTGCTATGTACAATATAAAGAGGAGGAATTCATGGTTAGATAAGTCTCATTATGAGTATAAAGAACACAACTTACTTTCCAAACAGGTAATTATACTTGTGCCAGCTGCATGTGTGCCAACCGCTGTCAAGATCAGCTAACCTCATGCTGTTAATGCAGGCAGGCAATCAAACTGATTTCACCACATACGTGACCATGTTTTTGTTAAAACAAGGTTTATTTTCTAAAAGTTCTTACATGAATTCCTTAAATCTGCAGACAGATCAATAGTACTGTGACTATACAGTGTACTTTCTTTTAATTTTCTAAAACAGAGCGGTTGAGCATGAGCCTGCTGAATTTACTTAAGACTCATAAAGAACAAGCACGAGTACAAAGACTCATTTATAAGCAATGCAGAAATAAATACCATCTAAAAAGTGCATTTGAATTACCAGTCGAAGTTGCATTTAGATTTGTTCTATTTTCAACCATTAGGGGAAGATCTCAACACACTTGGATAGACGTACTATGTTGCTGATAAAAACAGGTCCCACAAATTGAGATACCAAATGCTTTTGTAATGTTTCTATCGCTGCAGCTTGTCTGATAGGTTTACCCGAAAACTGAGCTTGTGTCACACTGGTCTGTTGGTATCATGGCATTAGCTGTAATGTGAAGTGGCAGAAGAAGGAAAGTGTCTTGATTTCGTCAAAGAGAGAACTGACACTTCTATAGCTACCTGTCCAGCTCCGAGCCTGTAATCTGCAGCCATCAGGTGTCTGATAGCTCCAGATATAAATACCCACAATTACTGAGAGTCTGGCAGGGAGCAATTGAACACAGGCTGGACCTCCTCTCTATCTTGTATACACACACACAAACACACACACACACACACACACACACACACACACAACTGGTAAACTGATAATCACAAGTCACAAAATAGAAGTGATGCTCAAAGCCAATGTATAGATCTAGAGAAGAGCAAAAGGCCTTGGTAATGCTTTTAGGCCCCAACTGAAGCTGTGTGTGTGTGTGTGTGTGTGTGTGTGTGTGTGTGCATGCGTATATGTGTGTATGCGTGCGGTGTGTGTGAGAGAGAGACCAGGGCCAGATCAAGCTGAGGGACATATGCCTACCAACTGCCCTTCCCATGAATCGATAGCCCTCGCTCTAGGTTTTAATTAGCTAATCAGTGGAACATGGGCTTTTAAGCATGGTGGGAGAACGTGGCTAAAACCTGGCATCAATACCTATTAAAATGGCTGCCTCAGCTGTAGCTGCACAGGCAAGGCCATTGACTCAAAGCCACTGTCTTTTATAGCACTGAAAGCAACTTAATGCTGTAATGAAACGCCATGAAAAGCTCATGAAAAGTGCAGGGACTAACGGACGAGCATGTTCATCAAACTGTACAGCAGCATTCACCCATGTGTGGGTCAGAAACCTGCATTCATTTCCATTAAAATACACTGATTTGTATCTGTCATCCTGCAGAACGTGTACTGAGAAAATCCTGCGAGTTAAAAATGTCTATTAATTACGTCACTAACCTTCCATGAATTTCTTCTATACTTTATAAACTTTATGTGAATCCAAGCATTACATTTTTGCGTTTCCTGTTCTTTTAACATTCGTTTGGAATCACACTGACATTCATGTGGTAACATTATACAAAAACAGCGCCTCACACTAACTCTACCACAGTTGCACACAATGGGGATGTTAGTTAAAAGAAAACAAAAAGACACCAAGATGAAAAAAAACCACACCCTGTGAATCCTGGCTGAGTCTCTCGGTGACTGATGAGCGAGGACACATGCAGTAAATACCAGCAGGTTTATGATAGTGAGTGACAGTCAGGAGACAGTCCTACACAGACACACACGCACACACACACATATTATACGTGTGTGTGTGTGTGCGCGTGTGTGTTTTAATGCGTTGGGATGACGTTTGCTTTGTGTCAATGTTCCCAAACGTGTGCGTCAGTCAATGTTTAACGCTCATGTCACAAACCTTAATTTATGAGCTTCTTGGGAATGTCAGCAGGCTGACTGTGTGCAAATTTGTTTGCGTGAGAGTGTGTGTGCTGGCAAAATTTCTGTTTACCTTGAGCTGGAGCTTGAAGGTGGTGTCTCCACTGTTTTTGTGACAACATACCAGTGGATTTCCAGATCTGGCTTGTCATCTGTGGTCTCAGTCAACTTGCAGGACAAAAAGGCGCCTCTGGAGGAAAACGCATTGCGTGGAGGGGGAGAGAAAAAGAGACACAGGGTGTCAGTATATCTGTTTCCTGCAGCTGATGCAACTCAAGAATAGAAATGTACAGGAAATAAAAGCAGACCAATCAGCTTTTGTCACCTGTGTGACACATTCAGTTTCCTCTGTGTATCAACACTAACCACTGACTAAGGCTGGGACAACTCCCACATAGCAATCAGTGGCCTGTAATTAAGCCTTTAGTTTGATTCAGCCCAACTATGATGATATGGCGAAGAGTAAGAAAAACACAAGTGATGCAACCCAGAGCAACTGTTTAGTCTCTCAATGTTCAGGCACCATCTACTTTCCTCACTGCAACCGAAACCAGATTTACTTCCAGACACTTTCTGTCTTTGCTCCTATATATGCGTATGTGTATGTACACACACATATGTGCTGTACAGACAGCCACTGGTCTGATGCATTTACTAAAGATGTATTAAATAATACACATTAACCTGTTTCTAAGGGCGCTTTTCCACTAATTTACAATAATTTGTTGTTTGAGAATTGAAATAGTTATTTTCACATACTCTAATCACTACTTATTTGACTCCGTTTGACGGAGTTTGTTGTTGTTGTTGATATGTAACCAACCAACCGTACCATACCTTGCTGAGGTGACGCTAGTGGAAAAGCGCCCTAAATGACCATATGCAACATACATACAACATACGGTGATGCATAATAAGGTGATAAGTTAGTGTCCATTGTTTATTATTAGTTTTTACATTTTTATAACCACTGAACAATAAACAATTGAGTACTTTCCCATAACCAGGTGTTACGATGTGATTACAAAAGCACTGTAAAGCCCTCAGTCCATCAGCTGCTGAGGGGTTTAACACTGTGTGTCAACACTGCTTTCAAAAACACTAAGTACAGACTGAGCCAAGGTACTGACTCCTGTTTTACTGCGAGCATCCAAACAGACAAGGTGCTGTCACTGTGAAAGACAACAATGTAAACCTTTGGACTGTCCCAAAACACTGAGGTGCACTGGTTTGACAGAGTTTATTTTGACTGTTTTATTTAAATACTGCTGAAAACTGTATGTGGCTCTAATCTGTGTTTCTGCATTTTCCACACGGGTTTAATCCAGAACCAGGAACAGACGGAGGTTAGCTGGTTAGTGGAAATATTTCCATGCATATTAAAAGGTATTGTCTTGGCAGGCTAATTACAATGTTCTTGCTGGTTTCAATCCTTTTCCCCAATGATGGAACAGCTTAAGCAGGAGATTTTGTTTAAAAAAGCTCTCAGTTTGAGGAGTAATGTTTCCCATTTGAGAAATGTATTGTCATAATGATTGAGCTTCCCATGTTTTGAATTTAAATACACAGTCTATTTTTCCATGAAGACATAGTACCATGAATCCCCTTAAAACAATAATAATTATAACATCGTCAAAAGCTGATGAAACAGTTATCTAGTGTATTTGAAACGTTATGAAAACAAATAATTTTTCATCACCGCCATTCACACTGTGAATGAATATCAGATATAAAACTCTGTATAAAATA
>JAFBJQ010001106.1:191918-200506 GCA_016785345.1 Trinectes maculatus
TTAAAGAAAGACAAAAATAATCCTGGCTGCAGGCTTTAATTGGATCGACTCCAAAATAAACTGCCAACAAATGCTCAGTAGTTTTTCTGTACGTCTGCCAATAGACAGACCAACAGCACCTGGAAACATGACACTGGCAGAAATAATCTTACACATTAATGTTTTTTTTCCCAGCATTTCATTCAACCGATATGACCCATCAAAGCTACTGATTTTAATAGTCAAATCCAAGATTAGACAACCACATATAAAATATCCCGTTGTGTGAGTATCCATATTCAGACTGAATCTGCTCATATGGTTTTAGACAATGCTTGGCTGCACAGCATGTGTTTGCACCGACACACTGGCAGGTTAAGTAAATTTATTGTTTTAAGATGCATGTAAACAATAGTATAGCATTAGTATAGTGTAGTATAGCTATATATATATATATATATATATATATATATATATATATATATATATATATATATATATATATATATATATATATATATATATATATATATATATATATATATATATATATATATATATATATATATATATATATATATATATATATATATATATATATATATATATATATAGTATGAGCTATAGTAGCTCATTCAGGGCTTTTTTCATATTGCTTTCGACACTTTCCCATAAAGCGCGCGCACACACACACACACACACACACACACACACACACACACACACACACACACACACACACGAAGAAGAAGAAGCCAGTATGTGTTTTATGTTGATAATGTAAAGTGTAGAGTGCCCACAGACGTGAAGTGAAAGTGATTTTACATTACCACGAGGTCAGCCACTCTGGCCATAATTCACCTCGGCAGAGTCCTCTGTGGGTTAGTAAATCTATCTGTGTGCAGGATCACAGTATCTGCTCACAGCCCTGATGTGTTGAGAGGGGCTGAAACCAGAGAACAGAACCGAGGAATTGAGTTACTTTGGACGGGATGGCTTTCTTTCCCACCTCCAACCTAAACGGTGCTCCATTATAGGAGCTATTAAAAGAGCTAACAGGCGTCAATCAGCCCATTTGGACAGCGGCGAGTGGGTGGACTATTAAGTAGCTGATGGTCTTTCCTATTGTTTTCCTTTGTTTCTGTGATACTGACACATCCAACCTTTAGCCTTATGCTGTTTTCCACCCACTCGCCTTTCTTCATTTAATTGTTATTTCTTTTTGATAAAAGTGTGATAACCCGACCCTTTAATTCTTATGCTTCAGTCTTTTCTGATATATCACTATTTACCTGTCTGTCCCTCTGTCTGTGTCTGTGTGCCTCCTCCTCCTCCTATCAAACCTGCGTGTCTGCTGTCTGTGAGCATCAAACCCTCTGCTGTCTGTGTCAGTGGAGGAGAAGGAAGCCTTGAAGACGAACAAATCAAATTGTCTGCTAGCATCTAATTCCCCTCGACATCCACTTCAGCCTGGCTGTCTTTACCCTCATCCTGGGGGGAGGAGAGGGGAGTGGGGTGGAGGGCGCAGGGGGAGGCTGTGTAGGCTGAAAACGAAGGAGCAGGGGTGAATGTGTGTGTGTGTGTGTGTGTGCGGTGGGGAGTTTGCTGGAGGCACATTCTGACTCCCTGTGCTTCTTGTCAGATCGACCGTGGATCAACCTGAGGCTCAGTCCTCAGCTCAGCATGAATTTCCAGCACAGACATATACACCTGCACACACACACACACACACACACACACCGACTCTTTAATTCTTATTCTTCAGTCTTTTCTGATATATCACTATTTACCTGTCTGTCCCTCTGTCTGTGTCTGTGTGCCTCCTCCTCCTATCAAACCTGCGTGTCTGCTGTCTGTGAGCATCAAACCCTCTGCTGTCTGTGTCAGTGGAGGAGAAGGAAGCCTTGAAGACGAACAAATCAAATTGTCTGCTAGCATCTAATTCCCCTCGACATCCACTTCAGCCTGGCTGTCTTTACCCTCATCCTGGGGGGAGGAGAGGGGAGTGGGGTGGAGGGCGCAGGGGGAGGCTGTGTAGGCTGAAAACGAAGGAGCAGGGGTGAATGTGTGTGTGTGTGTGTGTGTGCGGTGGGGAGTTTGCTGGAGGCACATTCTGACTCCCTGTGCTTCTTGTCAGATCGACCGTGGATCAACCTGAGGCTCAGTCCTCAGCTCAGCATGAATTTCCAGCACAGACATATACACCTGCACACACACACACACCCACACACACCCACACACACACTCACTCACACACACACACAGGGTCTACAATAGAAAATCCTTACATACAAGTCATCAAAGTACTACTACTAGTGACCCTCTCCTTCTTTTACATACTGTAAATTAAAAAATGTGACAAGTCTAAATCATAAAAGCAACACAAAATCTAAAATTGCTCATTAAAAGCAACAAACTAAAAATGTTGTATAATATACCATTGAAAAAAAACACATATGCAGCTTCAGTATGGCTCGCAATACACACGCCTCAGTCAGATCCTCCATACTAGTCTTTGTCTGACTGTTACATACTCGTCTACGTGCTCCGTAAAGGAGGGTTCATCCCTGCTCTGAGACAAAACCCATGAAATGAGGTAATAACAGGAGACCTCCAGTCTTGTCATTATGTGCGGTGTACTGTGAGTAAATGACATCATTATCAAGGCGTATTGATTGTTTTCTGGCTGGGTGACAGCAGGTCAGCTAATAGATGGTGGTTATTGTAGCCGAGGCTATGTTTATGAACTGGAGAGAGCTGAAGACCAACACATTAGCGCTTCAGTGGAGACGGGCAATAAACAAAAAGATGTGATTATTGAACACAACACTGACACACTCTTTCCAATATTATCTGAATGTATGCCTGTCTCTGCCTGCATTACAGTGGCGCTCACTGCTATTTAACCATTTCTGCTGCAGCCACAACCTGCAAAGGCACACGAGTTAAGTCAGACACATCTACACAAACACATAAACAGCTAACACCCCACCACACACTATATTTAAGCATGGGATTTCTTTACAATTTAATATTATTTTAACACAGTTCATGTCCATGTGCTTCCTGCTGGATGATGTGACTGCTTTGGAAAACAGTGCATTAAATTTCCCATTAAATAAATGACATGAAAGAGCAAGTCCTGAATTTCCCTGCCTGTCCTGTATATTTGTTATTTGCTGCGATTACGCCATAACACTTGTGTACACAGGATATATGTTTCAAATCTACTCCATCAAAAGCAGCCATGAAAAACATTCTCTGGGGCTACAAATATAACCTTTTTAATTTAATGATTTTTAATGTGTTACATATAACAGACACTGAAAATCCTTATTCCTCTCTTATTATAACTCTTATCATTATTACAACTCTCTCTTCATCCCTCTCACTTGCCGTTGATCCTTTTTTCCTGTATGTGATTCAGCAGAGCAGTGCTTCCATGCGATCTGGCCATGACTGCAGTGACTCTGACCCTGACATTGTGTATCTCTGACTTTCCCTGACCTCTGCGCACAATGGCTCCACTCACGGCCTTCCAGGCACAGCCCTCACTGTCAGCCTTTGAGGAGAGGCGAAGAAAAGAGTGGGTGATGAGGGGTGAGAGGAAATGGAAAGGGGGGTTGCGAGTATGTGTGTGTGTGTCTGTGTGTGACCTTGCATATTAAGTATGCTGAGAGCATCTCTAATGTTTTAATAAAAAAAACGGAGAACTCATATGTAGCTGATGCCTAGGAGCTCTTTAAACTACCATCAAAGCAGGAGCTTTGTTCCATTTTTTCTTACAATAAGCTTAGTTTAGCTTATTGTGACTGGTCCAAAGTCAAGATTCACCAGAGGTGACGACAGTAGGCCTGATGTCGCACTGTATACTTTTTTTTTTTTTTTTACAAAGGCACATCAAGCCCTGTTTTCCCCTGAAACAGCATTTCAGATGAGGCAGAAGAAGACTGAGGGGTCGTGATATTTGTAACTGATTAACAAGTCACACATGACTTATAAGCACACACCACAACAAAAACAACCTCTCAATCAGAAAAGTCTGTGGTAGTAATGATAGCAACAAAGTCATTAAAAGACGGGTATTAGCTATGTGATGTGGTTTTAATAATGGCTCATTAGTCACTCTGTGGCCTAGTACACCATTCAGACTGTTCATACCTGGCCCCAATACCTGTTTCACGTGTTCTCATCACAAGCTCCAAATAGGTCACACCTGTTCACACCTTGCACTGGTATTCACATTAAATATTTCAAAAAAAAAAAAGGAATAACAAAACTATACATCATGTAAAACCAAATTATGTTTTGACAACATCTGAGGACACAGATGAGTCCATTGTGTACGTGTATGTGTGTGTGTGTGTGTGTGTGTGTGTGTGTGTGTGAGGGAGAGATGGGGAGACAGCTGAGCCAGGAGGGGTGAGTGCATCAATGATTCATTTGTGAAGGACACATTTCTGTTCACACATTTAACAGAATGTGGCCACATGCGTCTCAGACCACCTCTGCATGAGGTCTGACTGCTCAGGTCTCAAATGTGTCCTCATTGTGCCTTAAGTGTGTTACAGCTGTCTACTTGCGATCCGAGCTGATTCTTTCTTGTGTTAGATGACTCTTCACATTAAACGTCGTTATCTTATTACTTTTGCAAAAGATTACCCATGTTTTCCCGGAGATTTGTTTCCTGACATGCTCCAAACAACATTTACATTTCTATTGTTTTTGTTTGGACATTCACAGCATTGTCATTTTTCAAGGGACCTACTACTTTTGTATCTTTTTTGTTACGCTTGCTTCTACGTTTTTAGTGTTTGTCCCTTTGTAATGCTGATGGTAGATTAGCTGTTGATACTGCAGTTGTGTTCTGAGACACTGTTGACTGACCAGAGGGTTTAATCCGCACTGGATCACAGAGAGACAAGCCAAGGTGAGCGCTGAGTGAGTGTGTGTGTGTGTGTGTGTGTGCGTGTGTGTTGTGTGTGTGTGTGTGTGTGTGTGTGTGTGTGTGTGTGTGTGTGTGTGTGTGTGACACTCACACATGGGTTTGCAGCCACTCCAACAGTAAGTGACAAGTTTCACACCATGCCGGGTCATCGAGGGGTCAGCCCTAGCAGGAAGTGAAAGAGAAATACTTTGATTTCCGTAAACGGTAGTACAACTCTGCTATTGTTGTCTGTAGTTTTTGAAGATCCAAGGCTCCTACATATACTGTATACACCGTGTGGTGCCACGCTACAAACAGGCACCTAGAGACTACATTTATCAAATGCAATACATAAAAACAAATAGCAACATAGTGAACATATGCATCTATATCTACACGAAAAACACTTTGCCTGATGATGCTTGGTTTTCAGACACTACGTGACCTTCCAAAGAACCCAGTGTCCCAGCTGTACTTACGAAGTCAATATTAGCTCAGTTTAGTCTAATGTGGTGATTAAGACAGGAACGACGAAGGACAACTTCTGTCATTCATTTCTTGCAGCACCACAGGCCGACAATAGCTGATAGTAATCTGAAATGTCTGATCCATGAGTCATCATTGGTGTTGACACGGACACGTGTACTGTTGATTTTATTCACGTGTGTGAAAAAGCATGTAATTGTCAACAAAGAGTTGGGATTATTCGTGGACGCACCTTTTTATTGCACTGTGAGACAGACTTGCTACTGGACAGTGCATCGACTTTGCAGACACTGATAACGTGTGAAAACGTACACAGGCACGGCAACATTCCAATAAAATGGTAAACAAAAATTACTGTTTACACGGGGAGTAATAATGGATGCCATAAAGAATGTGTCGCTGTCACATGCATGGCCTGTACATACTCACACAGTCCTATAGAGAGCCCTAATCAGGTTAAAACACCTGTGCACAGATGTTTATTGCTCATCGAGTGTAAGATGTTTATTGCTCATCAACTGGTCCTAAATATATAATGTAATAAAAGCAGAGGCAGGAACATCTGCTCAATATATGACACCAGTGTTGTAGATCTTGATGCCAGAAGCTTTATCAAGTGGGGGGTGTGTTTATTTAACGACGGTTCAGTTTCATCTCCAAGCTCAAAACACACATATTCACTTCCACATTTTATCAAAGTTGCAATGTTCGTTTTTTTCTATGTACATTTCTGAGGTTTAAATTCAACTTCCTTGTCATCATGAAGGTTGGTGTTTCTGACAGATGTTTTTAATGCTCTGTCTCAGCTCAACAATAAGGCATGAGTGACTTTCATGATTAACAGTTAGAAACACATGGTGAGTGGAGCTTATGACGGCCCTACTGATTTTTCAATTATTGTCACAGTTTACCACCCACACCATGCGGGGAGTAACCTGGCAGTTAATGGTGTCTCTGACCAGTCGTATAAAAATCATTCAGCCCCACAGCTCTCGTTCAGGAGCATCACTTCTGGCAGCAAATCTCACACAAACGCACACTTGGGGTAACTGCAAATAACAAGCCTTCTGCTCTAACATCCAAGCCCTATCAATTAAACATCTAATATTCTCCCCAACAGTTTTGCTGCCAAATACATTCTCCACTCCTTTAATCCCAAATGCGAAAATCAACCTAGTTAAGATGCCAATGAAGAGCAATGGAGAAAAGGAGGGGGAGAGGGAGAGAGACAGGGGAATCAAAGCATGGCAATCGAGCGCTACGGTGCAGTATGTAATGTGTGTGTATGTGTATGTATGTGTGTGTGTGTGTCTGTGTGTGTATGCATGTGCTGCATCCATGTGTTTTTTTGAGAAAAACACTATGAGACAGACAGCCAGCACACAGTAGATGTGCAAGTAATATTTTTTCTTTTTGATTTCCCAACTCTCTTCTTCTTCTTCCCCCTTTCTCGAGCCAAGATTTCTCTCTGTCACTGTCTTTAATGCACTCTGGCAACACACAAATCACTGGCGTGGTTTCCCGGCAACAGAGTCTGTGCTGGGGTTTTGGACCCTGATGGAGCCAAAAACATCTTCCAGAGAGGAAATTGATTCAGTGGAGGCTTTAAAAAAATCCTTCACATCCAGTCAATAAACACACCACATAAAAAGGCAATGGGTCTGTAAGGGGGTTGAGGAAGGGGGGGCATTGATTTCTGCTGCTCAGAATACACCCAGGCAGGTAAATCAAGAAGTGGGAAACGACCAACACAACACAGTGAAGGAAGACCGTGGTCGGAATTCAGCGTCCTCTCTCCCTCAGTCAGAAGGAACCATGTTTTCCTTTGCAAACCACTCCCTCTACTCCACATTCACTTCTCTCTGCCTCCTCCCTGTGGCAGATAATGGTCATTTCAAGTAACTCTCAATAAAGTAATGTGAAGTCATAATGACAAGACGTCTTTAGTTTTTGAAGATCCAGGGATCTTACATATATACATACATATATACATCGTAAGATCCCTGGATCTTACATATATACACCTACAAACAGGCACCTACAGACTCTGAACTATATTTATCAAATGCAATACCTAAAAACTAATGGCAACATAGTGAACATAATATTTAATGGACACACAGAATGACATGCTCCCTACGCAGGTGTCATTTAATGTTTGCACAATCTCAGTTTTCACTGGAAGGCAACAATTCACAAATTAAATTTACAAGCTCAATTGTTAAGTGCATCTCCACCTTTTATCCTGCAACAGACAGAAAGATAATAAAATGCTAATTAAAATCTGCTTTCATCAATTATAAATGACTGTTTAGATTTTAATTTCCTTAAACTGTGGGGCAAAGAACAGCTGTAAAAATGTAGGATAATATAAATAAAATGCGCACAGTGTGACGTCACATGTTATGTTTAGTGCTAATAAAAAGCTTTATTATCAAGCTGCTCAGTTTCTAGGTGCAGCTAGGTTTGTCCTTCAGACAGTGTTTCTTCAGTAAACTGTGATATGGTATGGGGTTTTATTTTCACGTTACACAGATGAACAACGTCACTGTTTATAGGTCCTGAGGTTAAAATGCTAGCCATGTGCAGAGCTGAAGTTTATACAGATGCTTCCCCAGTCCGCACCAGCGCTAATTAGCGTTAGTTAGCTCACACTGTTAGCTCACCTGCTAGCTCCTGCCTCATGAAGCTACTGCAGCAGCCGAACAAACCACACCGGCGGGTTTACAAACATTGTGGGCAACACGCGGCGGGTTTGTTTGTCTCCATCATCTTGACGTCACCTGTCACCTGTAACCTGGCTGACTCGCGGCCTCTGGTGGCGACACAGCGGACAAGTTGGCAAAAAATCCCTCAGTGCGCATGCGCGGCCACCTCGCTCTTAATTGAGTCTACCGGAAAGATTTCTCAAAAAAAAAAAAAAAAAAAATCCAAAGTTTCTAAAACATTTTTTCATGGAATCAAATGTGAGAAGAGTCCAGTATTAATAATCTGTAGCAATCCTCTCTTTTTTAAATAAGTCCTTACTTATTTAAAAAATTAGGAAAAGGAAGTAAGGTCACAGATACAGTCACTTCCTGTTCCTAATTTGTTCCAAACATCATTTGAATAAAGGAAACACATTGCCATGATCTAATCCATGTCATACGTTACATTTGAAATAGAATTGATAGAAGGTTATTTTTCAGAGTTCTTT
>JAFBJQ010001106.1:200825-218051 GCA_016785345.1 Trinectes maculatus
CTTATTTATGCCAAAGAGACATGTGTAAGGCTTAAAAAAAGATTTTCAGTCCAAGCACAGGTTAAATCTCACTTCTTGCTGTTCAAGCGTCTGAGGTGAAGGAGGCCTCTGCTGGCCCCTTCTCCTGTGTGTCTTGGCTACAGTACAACACTTGCACTCTCTCTGAGCCGCTTATGTTTTTTTTGTGTGTGACCACTTTGTGTTTGTCTTGGAGTGTTTTGTTCGTCACTCTTTTTTTTCTCGTGCTGCCGCTCTGTCTTTTTCTGTGGGAAGAGGGCGCCTCTTGCAGCTGTTGTGGAAACATCCTATACAAAATGTCAGTGACATACACCACTTTTGTCAAAACCTCAAATGTCTTTCACACATCACAACTTTAGCGGTGCAGGGCCATGTGATCTTTCTCTAGATGCTTTGGTTTCCATGTTTGTTGGTAGAGGACATTATATCAACCACTGTAGTTTAGGCTGAGCATCCTCACATGAAATAAACTAATCAGCTAATACCATTTACTGTATAACACACATGTAAACTTGTACCTGTAAACCTACAAAAACATATTATTCAATAATAATTCATCATTTGACAGCTTTATTTATTTGGATCATTCAAACTGAACCTTAGCCTCTAGCCTTTAGCTTTCAACTAATTACACTCTTTAGGTAAAAAAACACATACTGTGAAGCATCATAAGCTGGTTCATTGTCTTTTTAATATGTGAACAAACACATGATTTGTTTCAAGTTGTGTCACGAATGTGTCACAACTGTGAGTTTTCACGGACGTCATTAAGGTTAGAAGTGTTGTCATTGTCATTATACCAGGAAACAATCATTACATATGTTGCATGTATTTGATCACACAGCTATTCTCAGTCATGTTTCCTTTCCCTTTAAAGTACAGAAAAAAGGCCTCTGAGCAGTTACTCTCAACCAATGGATGCTGGAGAATCTATTGCCACGCAGAGGTGAATAAACTCAGAGGTGAACAGTCACTGTCAAAAAAAGCTTTTGTGTAAATGCAAAAAGGTGCGACATGAAAAAGAAAATTTGCTACATATTGCCATATTCTCCTATGAGTCCGGTCTCCAACTTAATACAAATGCAGAGAATAAAAAGAAAATCCTCCATAGTAGGAAATGAGCTACAAAATATTGTAGATACAGTACATACAAATGTTTCTCCATGCTTGTGTTTGTACCTCAGTAGACAGCAGAAAATGTAGGGATGTAGTAAATAATGATACAGCATACCACACCCTTTAAATGTTTTTTTCTTATCACCACATGAACAGTCCTTCATATAGGTAGTTATGAAAAAGTATCACAGATACATACTCATATTTACAAAGCAATCTTGTAAAGTTCCTCTGTCGTGTCCTGTAAATATATTCTCCATACTTTATCACTTTATCCAAAATAGCCCTTTTAGAAATTATACTTCCTAAATTAGTTTTTCTTTAATATTTTCTTTTCACTTTTTCATTTTCTCTTTCACCACAGGTCTGGTTCCACCCACACGATTTTTCTCTGCTCCTCCCAGATGATGGTGCGCAGTCTGGTCAGCAGCGAGGTCTGGTCACACCAGGAGTCAGGAGCCATGCTGTGATACAGACAGGGCAGCTTGTCCAGCAGCGGCTCCTCTCTCTTCGAACATGCCACCAGCTGCTCATCCGACTGGCTGTGGCGCTGTAGTTTTGACCTGGAAATGGAGGAACAAAGGCAAAAAATGACACGTTGGTTTTTGAGCTGATTTGCAACATTACCATTGATTTGGATGTCAGTCCTTCAGAATCTGAAATTACATGTTTCACTACAGACTGAGTGTGGATTGTCAACATTTTTACAAAGAGATGTCCTTAGAAAAGATGTAGCAGGATACAGTAAATAGACCAGAGCACATTGCAATCACAAGATTACAAAACTACAAAAACTCTGCATCAGTCTGTCCACAACAAATCAAGTCTGTTTGTTTTTCCTGACATAAAAGCACACCATTTTATAATGTAACACATTTTATATAAAATATTCATATAGCCATATGTAACTATAACTAACATAACTATTAAAATGCCCCCCAACCACCCCCCAGAGAGGTACCCAGAAATCCATATAGATCAGGATGTGTAGAGTCATTTTTCTATAATGTCTATAGGGATAGGGATCATTGATGAAGAGTTTAGTGTAAAGTAACAATCTAATATGTTATAATCAACTGTAATATGATTTGATGTTATGGCGTTAGTCGACTGTAATGTTGTGTAAAGATGTGTGGGTTTGTGTTGTGTGAGATTTTGTATCATGTGACTTGGCTATAATGCATGACTTGTGTCAATGTGTACGTCACTGGATTGCTGCTGTGAGGGTTTTTAGAGTTTCCGTTTACATAACTAAAGCGTAACAATGTGAATAATTACATTCTCTAAAAAACAGATTACATAAAGGGATTAAATCTGCATTGTTCATTCTGAAATTTAAAAATTAAAGTCAGTCAGTCGTATGTTCATCACGTAGCGAGCTACCTAGTTGCTTAATTGCAAGTAAACAGTCAATCGGTCAATTTGTCAACATTTTGACAGATTAAGAAGAGGAAGAACAAGCTCACCTGAGTTTCCGTGCGCTACGTGCCGTCTGGCCAATGAAGATGATGATAGGGAAGATTTCTGCCCGCTGCAGCCGTCGGACACAGTCCAGGCCCAGTGGCAGCACACAGTGAATTCCCTGCAGGATTTAAGCGCAGTAATCTAAATGCCATGCTGATAACACGGCAAACTTTTTTTTTTTACCATGTCACTTAAAGTAAGTAAAGTAACCAGCTTTTTGTATTCCTATTCTGACCTTCTTCATGACTTTCTCGACACTCTGCAGGGTGTAGCAGCAGTCCCTCCCCTGCTCACACTCCTCCAGGATCTCAGACCTCTGCAGCAGTGTTGCATGCTCACAGGGGCTCAGCGGCTCTGCAGGGCAGGACGGACAGTGAGCGAAAGGAGGAGGTATTATAAGTCATATGTCATCATTTCTTTAGTGCTATACATATACAGTACATAAGCCAAGATTTAGCATAATCTTTGTTGAGTAATTTCACGTGCTGTCTGAAATAGATGATGCCCACATGAGGGCATCATCAGAAACACTGACAGAGATCAATGCATTTTTAATTGACCCCATCATTGCAGAGAACACTGCGTTTAAAGACATGTACTGTCTTTATAACCTTTTTTATTACTATTTATAGTTGATCTAGTTGATTTAAGTTGATTTCCTTCCTGGTTAACAGCAACAGACAAACATTTACCATAACTATAAAACATTTAACACTGTAGACTGGCTGATTGCTAAGCAAAACATACATCTCTTACAGCGCAGAATTAGACAAAGATGTCGCCAATAAAACATATGATGTGTTAAGTCAAACAGTCTTATCTGTCAGCAGAGTAACATGTGTTCCCTTCTGGATGTAATATCTTTTTAGACAGGGATGGGAAAACTGATGCTGTTTCTCACCGGGCTCACACAGCTGGAAGCCCTGCCACTCCGCCACCTTCTTGTCCAGAATGCGCCCCAGGACGGTGGGCAGCAACAGCACAGGTCTGCAGACGGGTGGGAAGTGGGGGGTGACCAGTGTGTAGGGCATTAGGGTCACACATGTTTTGGGTGCAGATGTATCCCCTACAAGAGGAAGTATGGACATTGTAATTAAAGTGCAGATAGCAGAGCATGTGTAAAAAAACAAATGTCCACATATTGTCCCCTCGTGATCTCACACCTGACTGCTCATCCTCCACACTGACCCACAGTGGGTTCCTGCCTTGGCGCCCGGTGCTCACAATCCTCACTGCATTCTGTTTATTCTGGGTCACCACACGACCTCCCTGGGCGAGAAAAAGAATAACCCGAGCACGGAGTTGGAGAAAGAAATTTTCACACAAGAAATATTTGTCTTGTCCAATTTGATGACTCCTACCGTGTGAGACTTCTTTGTTTGAAAGCTCATGTCCTCAATTGCTCGAATCAGGAGTCGCTGTGCTCTGTGAGATCAGATATCGAACACCATGAGCGACGATTTCACTTAACTTGTAACAATTCTAATGGTTCTGACTCTTTTCTTCAAATGGCTTACATGAACCTAATTGTTCTACAGTACAGTAACAGTACACCAACCTGTAATAGTTAGGTACAGTTCCACTCTGGAGGTCCAGTAGCTGGCAGGAGTGAACTTGGCTGGCGTGCCATGAGTCCTCAGTGCCAGCAGGTTTTGTGTTGGTAACATGAAGGATGTCATTGCAGGACACAGCCAGGGTGGCACTGTGGCCAGCGGGCATAGACAGGTTGACTCGCACGTAGAAGGAGTCTCCTGATGATATCGCATTGTTTTTCAGCTGATGCAGCAGCGCCTCATAATCTGTACAACACGCAGGCGACACAATCAAAACCACCGTAACACAACAGGATGACTTTGAGAAAAAAGGACGTGAAGAGAAAAGGAGAAGGAACCAGAGTTAAATACATTTTTCTTTTTTTTTTGTTCAACATGCAGTGACTGAAGTTTAGTTTTGGCAACTAAAACACAGAGGTAGATTGGTTACAGTGAAACTGTAGTCTGTCTGAGTCCAGCTGATACTTGTACACACTAAGGAATGTTGCAATACAACTGAATTCTTTGCACAACAAAGACGCAGCAGGTTGGGCTGACAAAGCAGTTTCTTTGCATCTCTCACATCGAAAGACAAAAAAGAAAAAAGAAAAACAGCCTCTTGGTCCACGGCCTTGTTGCACATTGTTGACTTTTGAAAAACAACTGCACTGGAGTTATGAAGTCAATGACTGTGCTTACTTAGAATAAAATAAATTTTGTTTTAAAGAAATGTTTTCTTGTGCAAATTTTGATCTGGCTTGGATATAGCAACTGAAGAAATGTACAATGTGACATCCTCATTAGACTGATACATTTAGATAGATAGATAGATAGATAGATAGATAGATAGATAGATAGATAGATAGATAGATAGATAGACAGATAGATAGATAGATAGATAGATAGATAGATAGATAGATAGATAGATAGATAGATAGATAGATAGATATACTTTATTGATCCCAAATTGGGAAATTAAATTTCTGATGAGACAAACCATCTTGGTGACAACAAGGACCAAAAACTGTTGTGTGTTCATACAGTGGGACGTACCATCTTGCCTGGGGCGCAGGGAGAAGTGGCAGAGGCCTGTAACCTGGCCAAGAGCCCACATAGCTTCTTCTAACGTGGAATCCTCCAGCACCATCCTCAGAGCTTTCTTGTTCTGCTCGTACTTAACCTGCAGAGAAACCCCGGTGAGAAAATAACAACAACTGCAACAGGCAGAAGAATGGGAACTCTTTTCATGCACATTTGCATTTACCTCCACTATCTGTGCCCCCGGGCTAATGCCAACCGCATGGGCAGCGCTCCCCTCTGTCACCCGATGCACAAACACTCCTGTCTTATTTCCCCCCACCACTGCCAGCTGACTGAGCAGGCTCTTGCCCTGGAAGGAGATGCTGAGAACTCGGCCACTGATGCGAATAGCTTTCGGACGGGAACGCAGCAGGAAAGGGGGGGCTGAGGTCTTTGACAGTCTGGTGACAGACCAGGCATGATCAGGAAAAGACTTCTGTGCCAAGGTGATTGTTTGATTATCATATGGCTCATTAGAAAGGAAGTATGTCATATCACACTTTACTGCAGGAACAAAGAATGCCTGTCTGAATACCACTGAATAGATTTCCATGACATTTAGATCAGATATTCACTGTACTGATCTGAGTTGGTACATAGACTAAAGGTGGATATGTCGTATTCAACTCACATTTGCTGACAACTAATATCCTTTAATACAAAGGGTAAGCAAACGTGTTATTTGGAACAGTGTTGTTGGTCTAGTGTATGGCCTTACCCGTCAGACATGGAGCGGTTAGAAGAGCACAGCCTGGGTGTCTGCATGTCTTCACTTCCCACTAAACAAAAGAGAGGCTGTTTCAGGATTTGCCAAGGTTGTTTCCCCGGAAACAATGTCCCACAGCTAATGTGTAACTTTATGTAGCCCTGGTGATGGTCCAACATTGAACAATAGCTAATGAAAGGTTCTGCCAAATAACAGCAGTCGACACTGCCCAAGACACACACACACACGCGCGCACACACACACACATACACACACATACACACACACACGCGTCCCTGCACTGTAGACGTATTCAGATGTTTTCTGTGCATACCATCAGGGAGGAACACAAAGTCGTCCGATAAGGAATCCGTTTCTGCTGTTTCCAAACTACAAGACAGAGAAAGATCATGGTATGAGAGGGTGTATTCATTATCTGCACTCACTGAGGGTTAGGTTAGCTCTGTACTCTGCAAATGTTACTGTTTACTCCTTATCACAAACGGGTGCCTTCATATTCTTGTAAATTAATAATCCAACTGAAGCATGATGTCATATTATGTCAACACAACACAAAGGAACGTAGAGTTCAGTGACACCTTGAACCCATGCTTCCTGGTGGGTTCCAGTAACAAATGCTTCTAACAGCCTTATCAACTGGAACTACAGTATTAATATACTTTAAAAGCATGAGTATATAACGTTATCATGTATAATGTTATACATATTGTACATGAACATGGAAATGCACACAGCCATATGCAAACCCACCTGCTGTCTTCGTTAAGAGTTTCCTTCCTTCTGCGGAGGGATTCTGAGCTGGGGGGCTCTGCGTTTCGGGATCGGACGCTACTGGCCACAGCGTCTTCAATCTACACACACACACACACACACACACTGTTATTAATTTTCCATGGAGTGAGGTGTGAGAATAACTAGTGGTCAAAGGGAAGATTATGTGCCTGGGGATTTCTTGGACACCTTCTTTCATTTTACACTGATTGAACAAACAAGATACTGGTGGTTAATTAGTTAGCATGAGACCTGTTGGTATATAGACCTTTGGACAGAGAAGCTGTTTCCCTCATTCCAAGCCTTAATGTACAACTAAGACAACTGACAGGTGGTGATAGCACCAATAGATCCTTATGCAACATACAGACAAAGTGTTGGAGTGACGCTTTCTCTTCACAAACAGCAACCAACTGGTAAACACACACAGTTTCATAAAAAACATAACGTAAATAAAAAAAACTACAAAGGTAAATTAGAGTTTGATCACTGTATTTCTGATCACTAGCCCACTAAGGCTATCACTGGTACTTGCTGCCAACTGTTGGTCGACAGTGGAGTGGTACACCACTCAAGTGGAGCGCTGATATAACAAGAACACACACACACACATACACACACAAACACACACCTCAGAATGATGGCAGGAACTGAGTGACATGGGATTAAGAGCATCCATGCGGCGAAGTCTGCGTCTGTTTGAGTATGGGAATTCTTCAAAGCTGGACGTCGGGCTTTCCCAGCTGACCTCTGTCTCCTTTGTTATGCAAGACATATGAAATATAGCTCAATGTATTTGCAGTATTATCTCTCTGTGTGTTGATATGGGCTTGAGTGGGAAATTACCTCAGAGCTCTGCTTCTGTGCTCTGAGGTTGCATTTGGCCTGCAGGCTGAAGACCCTCTCCTGGAGCTCCACCAGCTGGCACCTCAGGGTGTCCTTCTCGGCCAGGATGCGGGCAATCACGGTCTGGGCCTCATCTCTGGACTGGTATGCCTAGACGTATGGGGACACTTATATTTACGTGACAGTTTATATATTTTGCACAAAATAGACTTGTTTCATGACAACTAAATGACTACACTACCAGCTACTGCCAGTGTCTCGGAAAGCGACTGTCCAAATAAAGAAAGTTGTGTTGTAGTAGTATCTTTTTTGGCTGCTTTCTTACTTTCGACACATTGTTGTGAATAGTTTGGTTGATATGTGCGTTAACTTTATCTTAATGCTTTATCTCGTATACTATACTTCATTAATTCAGTGTAATGAAGATGATGTATGATGAACATAGGTCAATGCATGTGTTGGTAGGACTTTTACATTAAAGAGCGTTAATCACAGGGTTTGTCAACCCTACAGTTATTTTAATGCTGGTCCCGTGCATCACCTATTACCCAGAAAGCATTAACCACAAATTATAGCCTGGTGTTATTGAGTAATATCACAGTCCTATTTTCCAGTACGAGTTGCACTGTCTATTTTAAAAGGAAGAGAAAATAACTGCTATCACTGTGTAAAGAGAAAATAAATAAATTACTAGACATCTACTCACACTCACATTCACGCACACATAAGGATGTCATGAAGAACGTTGACCAAAGACCTTTCATCAGTCCCTTACCTGGTCTCTCTCTGACTGCAGCTCCCTCATCTGGTTTTGGACCATGGTGCTCTTCTGCTGGTGCATGTTACAGTCCAGGGTTAACTGCTGCACCTCCAGGCTGAGGCAGTCCTTCTGATCCACCAGCTGAGCACCAATACACACATTGCAGCAATGTTGTCAATGGTTGTTAGGTCCCACACGCACGCACACGCACACGCACACACACACACACACACACGCACACACACACACACACACACACACACACACACACACACACACACACACACACACACACACAACGTGCTTTCAAAAACAGATGCAGCCATTAGCATGCCATGGTGCTGTGTAGCAGTGGAATAACCAGTATGAAAGTTTCCATTATAGATATTTCATCAGAGCTGTGTGACAGAGAAACACACCCACCCCTTGTTTTTCTCTGAGCAGTTGTTCATTCTCTTCTCTGTAAACGCGGAGCTGCTGTGCAAGCTCCGCCTGGCTGTCGATGGCCTCAGCCAGGTCCTGGGCCAGGATGTCCTGATGAGCCTGATGAGACACAATGGAAAACAGACACAATTTCTTATAGAGTCACAGTTCTACATCAGTTAGGTCTTGACACAGAACTGCTCTGACCGGGTCCATTTGTTCGGCTTTCACCAGCTGGTGGCGCAGTCTCTGGACTTCCTCCTGCAGCTGTGGCATCTCGGTGAGAATGGAACATCTGAGCGAGCGCTTCTTCTGGAACTCGTTCTCAATTTGGGCTTTCTGCAGCTCAGTTTGCAGCTGGTACACCTGCCACCACAAAAGACAATCATTTATTTACTAATCCATACACATTTCTATTAGTGAAGAAAATAAATGCCCATCAGTATTCACACAGTCCCATCTTGTTTTCTTTGAGATGTTAGCATTGTCTTGCCAGTTCTCCCAGCCTCAAAGCAAATGAAAATCTCAAAGCAGTGAAATCTGATAAAACATTTCATAATTAAGTAATCAATCAATGGTGTTGCCTTGAAAACCCATTTTCAGTCACCCTCTTTATTCCTAACTCTGAGCAACAACAGAAAACAGCTGAAACCACATCTGACTGCAGCGTGGTGGTCACTTTATTTTGTCAGTCAGTGGGCTATAATGTAAACACACCTACACGTGCCCACATACTCTTACATTAATTACTGCAGTTTTGGTTGTTAATTATTGTGGCTGGAAATGTTTCTGGCAGGAAGGCCTGAAGACAAACGTCCTCCTGACATTAATACTAAATACTGCACAGTAGGCATCAGTTCCTATAGAATCATATGTTAGGATTTGTGTGCATGGTCTAATGAACTTTAACACCCAAACCTTAGACTTCAGAACACAGCCTTTCTCCTAAGACCATTGTCTCTCAGCATATTCCCATAAGGTCACTTGAGCTGTTTTCATGGGTAACGTGCCAGCAAAGCCACAAAAGCCGCTATACAGCTGCTTTTAAAGTCTGTTGAGGCCCAACATACTGCATTCTGCTCAGATTTCAGTCCCATAACACGGACCTTTTGAGAACTTTCCCCTGAGATCACCGCTTTGTTTCACGAGGAGAAAATCAGCATCTCTGTGAGCTTCCTCAGCTGAGAAGTTGTGTCCCTGAGCATCACTGACCTGCAGGTTGAGGTCATGTAGCCGTTTGTTCATCGCTGATTTCTCCTCCACGGCTGCAGTGTAGCGCATGTACAGGTCGCATTTCTCGTCCTTCAGCTGGGTGACGTCCCGTTGCAAAGAGCACAGTTGTCTCCGCACGCGTTCACTCTCAGCCTGGAGGCTTCTTGACTTCTCCTCCTGCTCCATGATCTGCCCGATCTCTGACTCCAGGGACGTGCAGCGAGCGGTCATCCTGTTTGCCTCGCGACGCGCCTCCTGGAGCTCCTTCTGCATCCCTGTCACTGCTCTCACCAGATACTCCGTCACCTCGGAGTACTTAATCAAGCCTATAAAGAGATCAGCGTAAGCCACTCATACAGCAAATGAAGCAGGAAGAGTATTGGAAAGAGATGTCGAGCCACTGACCACTGAATCTTGAAGGCTCCGTGCTGGGTTTGCGCCCAGTGACTTGGGTGTATAGGGTGGGGTAGTGGATCATCAGGCTCTCCAACAGAGCCACAGCACCATTCCTCCCCTGAGTCCTCAGCAAATCCAGCATGAAGCCTGTAGACAGCAGAGGAGAAATGAAATCCAACGCCAACCCTAACCATGGCCAACAGACTGACTCTAAAGCCAAGCAATCATTAATAAGCAATTCATCAATATATTTAGCAGGTCAATACCCTCAACACACTGACGCTGTTTGTTCTCAGGTGTTAATGCGCTCAACCCTCATTGCAAACCACTCAACTTCTTTAAGGTGGCCTAAACAAAGTTTCTTTAAAATCCCCAAAGCCTTCAGTTCAAGATGTTAAACTCTCACTGGTTCTCATGCAGCGGTTGGTGAGGTTGTGGCAGGAGAGGATCTCATCCTCATCCATCTCCGTGAGCACCCGGGCCTGACGCAGGTACGGGATCAGGATGCACGGCCGCACTCCCAGTGAGATCCTGTGTCTGTTGTCGTTAATCAGCTCCCACAGCTCCTCCTCGCCCATCTCCTTCAGGTCTGGACCCTCGCAGGGAACACACTCGCCCGCCATCCTGAGCCTGTGCCTTATGTTAGAGAGAGAGTGATGGATGTCTGCTGTCTCCTGAGACGACGGCCACAGCTGGAGCAGAGGCAGTCAAGCTGTGGGGACACTCGCTCATTCCTGAGAGAAGACAGAAAAAGTGCAAACATGAGCGAGTGACTAGCATTATAAGAGGAATCTACTTTCCCCGCCCTGTGGGTGTTTTTCTTAAAGCAGTGTGTGTGTGTGTCTGTGTGTGGGTGTGTAGACAAACCTGTAAGACAGGACCTATGTAACTAACGACTGAGTGAGCGCTGGTATAAATACACGCTGGTGTAAACAGAGGTGAAAAACACTCCCACTCACCACTGTTCGAGTCAGCCACACATACAGTGTGTCTCTCCCACTCACTCTGGCTGGATGTCGTAAGGCATGTTTGCTTTAAAGAGCTGATTCAATATGTAATCACATCACTTCCCTCCCACTGTTTTAATGAATGAAGCCAGGTTTCCCTGTTTATATGAGTCAAACTGCAGCCTTTAGTGTAAATGAACCCAGCCTCCCATAACACGGACATATTCGACAACAGACATTGCCTCTAATCACAGCAAAGCAAACACACATATTACACCAGTGGCACATGCAAACAATGGCCACTGAGGGTCAAAGTCCTCGGAAGGAAACATGGTTGGGGCTGCAGCTGCTGTGGGCTGTCAGTGGGAGGTCAGTGGGTTCCTCATGCTGTTGTGTGCAGTAACTTACCATCGTCATGGGTGAAACTACTGTTCACTGAACGGTAAATGGTTTATGCAAACAAATGGAAGCTGTCGAGAGAAGCTGGAAACATCAAAGTGGCACAAAGAGTTTGGGTGGATGTGGGAAATCTATGATGATGATGATCTCACCGGTTCCAGGAAACATGGAAGCCTAAAGAAATGCAAGGAAATAGGAGATTTTAAATTAGAATATGTGATCTGTTGAGCATTATATTATCAGTGAAACAACAGAATAGTCTGATATGATAAAGTGACCAGACGTCCGAGATCAAAACTGGGAACATAATCCCCAAAAACATTTCCAGTTTGACGAGCGTGACTCAAAAACCTCCAAAACCGAAATGGGGACAAAGGCAACCAAACAGACAAAGGCAACTGTCTCCCTGTGATATGTGATGTAAGATATGACAGGTATTTTGCAAATCACACACTATAAATATGACATAGAGGTAAAAACAGATAGTGGCAGCAAAGTCAGATATTTTAATAAAATGAAGAAACAATGTGATTATTAATCATCGTTTAAAAAGCCTGGTGTGACCATGTGAAACTTTGACCACATTTAGGCTTCAAGGTTCACAGAGCTCTGCAACTTGTTTCTTATGTGCTATTGTGACTATGACCGTACCAAGATGGCGGCCGTATTGCTCGCCCACTAGCAGCACAGACAGCATCTACTCTTTATGATGTCTATGACCCTCACCACTTCCACCTTTTTACTCTGTCGGTAATCTCATGGTATTAGAAGCATTACCAGCACCAACTGGCTGCAGTGTAAATTTGAACTATACGAAGGCCGGAGATCTTTTTTATTGTTGTCCTGCCCACATAAAATCAAACCGGTTGGTCAATGTGCCCCTCACTCTCCAAACCAAGACACACACATTCATAGCCTGTACTTCCCCGGCATACAGAAGTCCTAATTAATGACCAGGCCCTGATTATAGAAGATTTTGATTGGATAACATGTTTCCAGGACAGTAACCCTTTCACTGCTGATGTGAACTTGACAGTAAACTTAACCTTAGAACATAGATGAGATAATTTTGTATTTGTATTGTATTAAATTAAATGAGATAGAAATAAAAAAATCATACTTTTTTAGTATTTTTTTATGGCCCTCTCTGAAGGCGTAAAAGGCCCTGACAGTTCCCCATTGATATTATTCTATTATTAGGTAATGAAATGACGCAGGATCTTTCCTGTAGTTCAGTCAAAAATACGCATTAAGATCACAGGAAGTTGCTGTGGTTAAAGGGGGCCCAGGTGCACATCAGAAAGTTAAAACGGTAACTCAGCAAGTTCATCCATTTATTTAAGAAACAAAGAAGATTAACAGTATATGAAGCTCTTGTTTCCCCTATCACGTGTACAAAACTCTGAGGTGCTGCTGTGTAAAGGACACAACGCAGTTTTTTGTAACCTGATCGGCCTCCGTCAACAACACAGATCTTTCTTATCTCCTGCATTTCATTTCACGCTGTGGGGATAAGTGAAACCTGGGAACTTCCCAACAGACCCTGTGTGGGAATATACAAACAAAAATGAACCAACAGCACCTCTGTCCTGTTCTTATATATATATATATACACACATACACACACACACAAACGCACGCACACACACACACACACGCACATATACCAGTATATATTTTACACCAGCTTTAAAAGCTCAACAAGTTGCTCCAGTTGATATAGGTACAAAGATCCTATGCAAATTAGTATGCATAGTATCGTAGACCGACATAGTTGCTGATGCGGTGTTCATTAAGTATAACTCAATCGAAACTTCCTTCCTCTTTTACTCTTTAACTTTTATCACTCCTTTCAGTTCTTGTTTTTATAATCACCTGTTCAAAAAGAAAGGATGCATTTAAATAGCAGATTATTTTATGAATTATTTATATTTTTTATTTTAAAAACGACAAATAACTAATTCATAATAATAAATAAATAATAATTTCTTGTGACGAATGGTTAATGATAGTGTCAATGATTCTGGAAAATGCTGCTTACAGTGGTTCGATTACTAACAGACTGAATTTCAATGTACTCTGATCCAGTGAAAATCTGATACACAGTGTACAGTAAAATAAAACTGTGGTGCTTTTCATTTAACATCATAAAAATAGCTGATCATAACTAGCGTAGCCAAACATAACAATTAGAAAACAACGTTAGGGCGTGGGTGAGCTCTTCCCTCCATTCAGTACTTAAGTTTGATGTGTTATAGTTTAGATTGAGGTTCAGATACTGAGGTGACAGGCTGTCAGATCAGACTTTGTCACGCCTATGCATGGATGCCACCAGTTCTCCTTACAGTATGCAGGCTGCCTCCAGGTGCTGTGGAAAGTCCAAACACATCAGGAGCAATAATAATGCTCTCAGAGAATACACAATGAGCTGGTTCCACAGCATTCTATGAGTAAGTGTTCACCTCTGATTTCACAGTCATGTGTCAGTGAACTGCTGTGGTTCGCTGTGTGCACTAGACAGGTAAGGAACAAGTGACACAATGTTAAAAAATACAAACCCTTAATTACCACCAGGCTTCATTTTCATTGTGTGGGTAGGTAGTTTAAAGCAGGCAATGATTTAAACACACCTGACACACCCGTGCCCAAAGTAAATTTGCAGGTACTAGGACACTTCTGCACAGATGGGGAGGTGGTGGCGAAGCGGCTAAAGAGTCAGGCCGGTTCAATTCCCAGCTCGGCCGGGTACGTGAGGTTGCCGGTTTGCACCCCGGATTGGCCGGAAATCGGGAGAGGCGCCACCTGTGCACTGCCGTCCACCACCTTGGGCCCTTGAGCAAGGCCCTTAACCCCCTGAACTCGCTCCCCGGGCGCTCCTCGTGCTGTAACCTTCTGCTCTGCATGTGTGCATGTTATGTAGTGCTCTGTACTTTGTCCTTATTGCACTAACAAATATGTGTAAAAATGTGGAATGCAGAAAAATTAATTTCCCAGTCTGTGTGGACAATAAAGGTGTTTCTTCTTTTTGATAACATAGTTATTAAGACATTGCCGATTGAAACCGTAATCATTAACATTGACACTGTGGGACACTGGTGTACATATACACTATATGACATCCAAAAATGCAGTATTCACAAAATACTGATTTTTAGCTTCTCTTTCAGTTCCCATGTGTTTTTTTATTCAAAGCAAACAAAATAGGATGGATACACACACACACACACACACACACACACACACACACACATATATATATATATATACACACACATCCACACACACACACATATGAGAGAGAGAGAGAGAGAGAGAGAGAGAGATCCATTGTAATGCTTTCATTATTTCATTCAGTGGATTTGCTAGACTAGGTGAGGGTACTAGTGATACACAGTACTAAACACAGCAATCTAGTGGTGGGGGCTTTTAAACATAACTCAATGTCAGTGTTGTCTAGCAGGAATTTTGTATGAAAACCATTTCATAAATGGTTATTCCTCTGCTAGTGCTCAGTGCCACAGCTATATTCTCCCCTCACTCTTAGGCTGTTTCCTGATTCAGGGCCTGTGTGCGTGCTGCTAACGCAAACAACACCCTGCGGAGTGGTTCTTGGTACTGGGGAAACTCCTCACAGACTCGGTGCAGTATGGAGCTGGTACCATGCACACGCTCCATCTGGCTTTGCAGAGCGGCTTCGACTGTCTCGCTGGTGGACAGGGCTTGGTAGCTGCCTTCACACACCTGCTGCAGCTTCTTAATGCGGCTCTGCAGAGCCACCAGCTGAGCTAGATTCTAAAGAGAGGACAAAACAAAATGAGTGAACTCTTGTGTTTCTACATTCTTTTGTTAGACAGTTTACACACATGACCACAGATCAAAAACAATGAGCAGCTACTTCTTGTATTCTTAGCTGGTTTGACTGTGACGCTCAAGACAGTGAATCAACAGACATGTCTATGTGGCCATGAATATTCTCACCACACCTTCACACCATTATAAGCAACATTTCCAGGCAGAAGACTGAGAGGGCATACTTTAGTTCTGAATGGGACTTGATTCACACATACCAGCTACTGTTAAAGAAGTTTGTTGACATTGAAAATGGAGATCAATCACTCTCAGGATGCAGTTTCAAACCTGTATTGTACTTGGTGTGACAACAATTCCATAGCAGCGCCACCGGATTTTAATGTGATGAATTTATTGCTTTGAGTTGTAATTTGGTAGATTGCACAGTATGTGCTTCTTACCTTGTCTTTGGTACTCTGGAAATTAACTAGGTCAGACTCCAGGGTGTGTCTGCTGCCGCGCAGTTCTAACAGCTGCTGCTTCTGCCTTGCAAGACTTGCACTCAGACTCACCTGGCTCTCCTGTAGTTCCCTGATTTCCTGCTCACACTTTTTCGCGTGCTGAAAAAATACATAGTGCTGATAAAAAAAAAAAACTGTGCCTAAGGTACATTTGCAGAAAATGAACAGGAATATCTCCTACCTTGTGTGTGTCTCGGATCTTGCGCTGCAGGCCCTGCATGGAGAGGCTCACCTCACCCTTTGTGGTTTGTTTGTGGCTGTTGCGGACCATGGCCTCCTTGCAGACAACAATGGTTTCCCTCCTTGCCACTATTAGCTCACTCTCCCTTAACAACTGCTTCTGCTCCTTCATCAAATAGTTGAGTTGCATCTGTGCAAGAAAACACACATTGAGAGTGAGTAAATTGTACATAAATCCAGACAGTGATATGTCAGTGAAGATACCTCAACTAACAAAATACCTTCTTGTACATTGTTATATATCTGCATTTCTGAATGCACATACAAAGAACTGGATGTTAGCTGAGTATAATGGTTGTGGGCACTGTGTTTACCTCCATACGGTGTATCTCAGCCTCCATTATCTGGAAATCTCCTTTTTCCATGTCTACAGTTGAACGGATCTCTTTTACAAGCTGTGTCTTCTTCTCCCACAGCATGATCTGACGCCTGCAGGACAACAAGCAAACACAGGCACTTAACCAAAGCTGTAATGCATATAACAATAATTATCTAGATAATGTCGAGACAAAACCACACTGACATGAGCTTTAGAAGCTAAAAAAGTCAGGAATACACAATAACCATTTTTGCATGCTGAATTAAGTCATCAGTAATCATCAGTAAGTATGTCTTTTGTTTTCTAATAACTTTTTAAATACAAAATATATATCTTTGATGACTGGCATACAGACATAGATACTAATGTAATCTGTACTAATGTAAAATGAATGTAATGTAAATGAATGTAATGTAATACTGAACATGCAAATAATTTAAATGTGACTGACTCAGCTTCCAGCAGACTGTTGAGAAGTCTCTCTCTTTCCTCTTCAGTCTTCTCATATTTCATCTGCATCACAACTAGCTCCCGCTCTGCCTCCTAAACAGATCAGTTGTCACATTTAATAATAATAACAATAACTATTCAATCTTTAGATGATAACTGTATAGAGAGAAGGATTCAACAGGCAGGTCGTGCCTTAAGTCTCTGGAGGAAATCGGT
>JAFBJQ010001108.1:0-19244 GCA_016785345.1 Trinectes maculatus
CCTTACGTATTTTTGAGATTTTTGACGTATGAGAAAATGAGGTTTTCTGGCATCTAATCAACAAAATATCATTCTGGAGGATGATTGCACGCTGTTTTCTGTCATTCCAGCACGTTATTTCCACTTTTAATTTTTTGACCGTTTTGGGGCATTTTCGACATACTAACCCCTTAAATTCATAGATTAGCCACATTACTGTATAAGCCGCAGGGTTCAAAGCGTGTGAACAAAGTAGCGGCTTATATGCTGGGATTAACGGTAGTATCTCTTTACGTTTGTGGCCATTTTTTTACTTGTCAAGAAATTATGTTGTCTGGCATTTGTTATGTTATCTGGTGAATAAGAACAATTTAATGGCATTTGGACACATTTTTTTTTATGATTATGAATCGTTTGCCTTCTTGAACATTTTTGACATAGTTTTTGACCTATCAAGAAATTATATTTTCTGGCATTTAATCATTGTGATATCATTACTAATGGTTAATAAGTGCCATTTCATGTAATGTTAACACATTTTTATGACTTTTTATAAATATGAACTTTTTGCGTTTTAGACATTTTTGACATAGTATTTGGCCGTTTTTTAACAAATCAAGAAATGATGTTTTCTGGCATTTAATCATAGTAATATCTAATATATTACTAATAGTGAATATGTGCTATTTCATTGAATTTGAACACATTTTTATGACTTTTTTGGAAATTTTCGACATAGTATAACCTTCTGTTTTTTTTCCTGGCATTTAATCATGGTGATATCATTACTAATAGTGAATAAGTGCTATTTTATGTAATTTGAACAAAATTTTGAGACTATTTGTGATTATGAGTTTTTCGCGTTTTTGGATATTTTCGACATAGCCTTACTTTTTTGGCAGTTTTTTGACCTATCAAGAAACTATGTTTTCTTGCATTTAATCATGGTAAAATCATTACTTATGGTGAATAAGTGCTATCTTATGTCATTGGAACGCATTTTTATGACTGTTTATGATTATGAACTTTTTGCGTTTTTGTACATTTTCCACATAGACATAAACATAATTTCTTGATAGGTCAAAAAACAGCCAAAAACTTAAGGCTATACTAAGTCGAAAACGTACGAAAACGCAAAAAGTTCATAATCATAAAAAGTCATAAACGTGTTCAAATGCAATAAAATAGTACTTATTCACCATTAGTAATGATGTTGCAGCGATTGAATGCCAGAAAATGTCATTTCTTGATAGGTCAAAAAGCAGCTAATAACGTAAGGCTATAATGTCGAAAATGTCAAAAGACACAAAAAAATCACAATCATAATAAGTCATAAAAATGCTTTCAAATGACATAAAATAGCACTTGTTCACCACTAGTAATGATATTGTGGCGATGAAATGCCAGAAAATGTCATTTCTTGATAGCTCAAAAACCAGAAACGTAGCTGCTATAGCCTTACGATTTTAAACTTAAAAACTAAATTTTAAAAAAAATGAAAAAAAAATCATAATTGTAAAATTTAGGTAAAACAAAAAAACATTTTTCACATTTTTAACCTATGAAGAAATTATGTTTACTGGCATTTAATCCTGTTCATATCATTACTAATATTGAATACATGTTATTTTTAGTCGTTTGATCGCATTTTTATCAAATTTTACTTTATGAATTATACATTATACTTCTTAAAATATGATTTTTTTCTGTTTTTGGACAAAAACGTAAGGTACTGCCTTACGTTTTTTGACCAATCAAGAAATTATGTTTTCTGGCATTTAATCATGGTAATATCATTACTAATGGTGAATAAATGTTGTGTTATGGAATGTGAACACATTTCAATCAAATTTTATGATTATAAATTTTTGGACATTTTTGTAAATCCCACCAAACGTCCTGTCGGCCAGCCGCAGAAACAGTGGAACCAGGCCTGGAAAAAGGACAGGACTGGAAGAAACTGGAAACAGGCCGAAAGGCGCCACTGCTGCTGTTTGTTCAAGGCAAACAACAGTGCCTGCACTTTCTATGGGTTAATATACAACTATATATAACTTTTTTTTTCACTTTTTTAAAGTGACTTAGTCCCATATTAGTTACTTACTTGGTTACTTTAAATACCTGGGTGTCTACATCACCGAGGACCTCACCTGGACACTGAACGCCACACAGCTGGTTAAGAAGGCCCAGCAACGGCTGCATTTCCTGAGGAGGCTGAGGACGTTTGACATCTCACACAAGATCCTCAGCAACTTCTACAGCTGCGTCGTTGCGAGCATCTTAACCAGCTGCATCACAGCGTGGTGTGGCAACACTACTGCTGTGGACCACAGTCGCCTGTTAGGACTGCAGAGAGGATCACCAGGACTCCACTGCCCTCTCTGCAGAACATCTACCA
Organism: Trinectes maculatus; assembly: GCA_016785345.1. Lineage (NCBI taxonomy): Eukaryota > Metazoa > Chordata > Actinopteri > Pleuronectiformes > Achiridae > Trinectes > Trinectes maculatus. The sequence goes on from JAFBJQ010001108.1 coordinate 2,378, forward strand.
CCGCAGAGTCCACAGGAGAGCTGCTGCCTTGCTCAAAGACCCCACCCACCCACAACGCGGACTGTTCACAGTTCTCTACCATCAGGCCGCAGGTAGAGAAGTGTGAAATGCAGAACATCCAGGTTAAAAAACTCTTTCTTCCTGTCTGCCATCAGACTCCTGAACACTTGACAGGAGTCACAATCACGGACTACCTCACCACTGCACATTTGCACACATTAATTTGTACATGTAAACATCAGACACTTTTGTACATATCAGATATTTATTTATTCTCTGCCTTTGTATTTTTGTATTTAACATCTTTTGTGTTACTTATTGTATTTTTTAATTAGCGTATTTCCCTTTTCAGGATCAGTGTGGACAGCAAAGCAAGAATTTCACTGCACAGAGAACTTGTTTTTTGTGAACATGACAATAAACACTTTGACTCTTGAATCTTTAAGTAACTAAGTCACTTACTTAGTTACTTAAAGTAACTAAGTTACTTAAAGTTACTTAAAGTAACTAAGTAAGTTGCTACTATTATCAAATGTTTTATCTAAATAATTGTTATTTATTATTAATGTTCTATCTAAGTTCCACAGTGTGTTTGGTTTGTTATGGAATTAAAGACAATGGACGGACGTGGGATTCAAACTGACGACCTCTGCGTCCCAGGACCAGTAACGTGACCACTACGCCACCAAATCACACAATACATTTTGCTCAGAACTTGTATTTGACCTATAGAAACCTACCGACTTTAAGAAATTCATCTGCCCCTGTGTGTTTTTGTATTACGAGAGGAAGGGCGGGGGGGCATGGAGAGAGCGAAAGAAAATAAAATGCCCAGGAGAGTTTATGAGTTACTAGCAAGACACGCTAACTGAAGATAGAGACGGACGACTTGGTTCTTAAGAAACACAGCACTGGCTCTATTGTCTGGCAACGGTTCAAGTTTCGCCAGGAAGACGAGGAACAAAATACAGTTAACTGCAAAATATGCCGCAAACGTGGTGACGTTTTGCAGTGCATTCGGAATTCAACCTTTATATAGTGAGTTAAAGGAGAACTCAGAATACCGAGATACAAAGCGTATAGCACGATAGAGCATAATAATAGAGATATTGGTTTGGGGCCTTATCGTGCAGCCCTACACTGAACCCTTACTTACAAACCATAACACATTTCTTTTACATTGACTTGACACTGCAGTGCTTTAAGGAACAGATAGAAACAGGCAGCCAGACGCACCATCAGAAGGTGACAAAACTTTTATTCACTTTTTTTTAAACAATTAAAACCGCATCATGCTCTTCATAAAGTATGAGATGCATTGAATCAAAGTGTACGTTTTCTGAAGCAAGCAACAGAAGGAAGGCATTTCACACTGGCCATTTTCATCTTGAAAATAGACATCCCAGCATTTCAAATAGTGTTACTATGAAATATTTTTTCAGTACATGTATTTTTAACTAGGTCCACCTTAAAAAAAAGAAAAAAATACTGCCATGAAAAGACCTGCAGCAGTTTGTCATTTTATGTCCCAGTGTGTTTGCATGAGCACGAGTGTGAGAGGTATTAAATGCTAAGAACAGTCCTGAAGGCAAAGTAGATTTATGAAAAATAGTTTCACTATAATACTAAAATATACAGTACATATTAATACAAAAATAATTTGTAGCACATCTGGTGAAAACTCAGCAAACTAAGTTAAGTGTTGCCTCAGCTGGCACTTTTCAGCAAAAATGACTACTTTCTGACATCATAAAGAAATTAAAGGAAAAGTGTGACCAAAAAAAGAGAAAACAAAAACCAACCCTCATAAATCCAGCTCATGAAGAGCAGTGAGGCTACAGATGCTGCTGCCTTATTCTATAGGTGTTTGATTTGATTACATTCATAAAATAAATTAATATTTCTTTCAACTATCATCATGGTAAAAAATGCGTAGTTGGCATTTTTTTTAGTATTTTACTAACAGAAAAATACACTGTCCTGAGCTAATAACTGCAGGTGCACTAACTTGTCATAGCCTAAGGGCTTAATGTTTACATTCTTCATCTTTAAATGAAACTTTTATATATTATACATATGGACATAGTGTATATACTAGGGGACACTTTTGGCTGAAGCGGTGACATTCACTTCAGACAGCCCCCTTAAAGCAACATCCACGACTGAAACCACAAGCGTCACAAGCGGCTGCAACTTCTGCCTCACAGTTTCTCAACAACATATGTGACCACACTACGTTTACACAAAAACTACAAATGACTACATTACAGACCCACAATGCCCAGAGAGAACATGTCTGACAGCTCAAGGTGCAATTTAAATTTTCTGTCTACAAAACATGACATGAAGCGTTAATCCCAAATACTGACTTCTTTAAAATGTCCCTTTAACAGTCAGTGGTGACTGCGCTGTTTGTCTTTTTGTTGAAGACAAAAGTATTGTTGTATAAAGGACGAGTGCGTGCGATGTTGTTTTACAACATGCCAATCCACTCCCTGTTTAACCCAGACATGTTAACAAGGAACAGTATCTGCCATTCCTCAGAGGGAGTTGTAGAGCACATACCAGCCTCCTGGGATCTGGACCTGAACCTGCAGGATAAACAGGAGCTCCAGAAGTCACTGCGGTCTGATGTGGCTTGTCAGGTCTCACTGACTCTTCACTCATCGTCCATTCAGTACTGTGAAGTCAGAGTGTGTCTGTCGCTGGTCCCGTGGAGTCGTGTAATGAGGATATGGTGGGTGGGATGAGGCTGTCGAGTTCTTGTCTGTTTCCTGTTTTCAGGAGCCATTCGTGAAACTTCACTGCCACCAACTCCTCGAACTGCTGCTTCTGTTCCCTGTAGGACAAACAAGACAAACGAGCAGGGAGCAGACCAAACAGAGATTAATGCTGTCAAACAGAAATCCATCACTGAGCCGTCTCAGCGGGACGTGAACGGGACGAGTTAGATACGTTGGTTGATTATTGAGTTATTACAACAGTTCACATGATAAAGGGGAAAAATGTAAGCGTGTTTTTACACATTTATACTTGATGGCTGCGATTAACGGATAACAGTCTGATTTGTCACTCACTTGTTCAGCCGTGCCTCCATCACAGTCTTCTGCCAGTTCTGTATCCTCTTCTGCTTTTCATCAAGTGCTGCCTGATATGGAGGCGGCAAACCGCCGGGCACTTCACACGTGTCCCCCTCCGTCTGGAAAGGGACAACTAGCGTGTGAAACTCAGCTGGGGGCAGCAGGCGATAGCAGGCTGGGTCCGGGTTGGACAATGTGTTGAGAGAGGCGTTGACGAGGCCCTCGGTACCCAGAAGCAGGGGGCGCTCCCAGGCGTTGGGGACCACAGCTAGACCCACGCTGGCCATATCGTCCTCCAGGGAGGGGTAGAAAGTGTGGAAGGGCCCCAGTGTGATGTCCGAGTTTCCGGGAAGGAGCAGGGGCCGGGTGGGCGTCAAGGCGTGGATGGTGCAACGCGAGGAGGCTCCAACAGCGACCCTCCCGGCGACACACACCACCCGCACGTTATGGCAGCTGTGGACGTGGACACTGGTCTCAACGGGACCCAGAACCACTAAGCTGTCTCTGCATTTGTCCAAACTGACGGATCTGAGGGGACAACAGATGAACCATGTCACACACAAAAAAACTGCATACACACAATACACGAGAAGAGGTCTGAACAAAATATATGTACAGTGATTTATAAATACACCTTTTACTCTATTGTGAAAAATATTGCTAGCTGTAAGTAAATGTAGTACTGCACAGATGAAGACGATGTAAATATAGAAACTTACATATACTGTATAAACATGGGATTACAGTAGATGGAAACTGGTGCAATGGAGTCCAGTGCACTGGTTTATGTGGCACTAGTGTGTAAACAACAACTCAACCTGAGAGGGGCGAGGAGATAAACGAACGCGTCTGAGCATCTGTGGATCTTGATGTTGGCACCCGTCAACTTGTCGGAGGTTTTAGCCAGAGTCTGTTTGAAGACCTGGGACATCAGCACCATCTTACTGCCAGGAGGAGCCGTGTGTGTGTTCCTGGCTATTTTGGCTCTTTTCATGGCTCCTTCCACTAGAATCCACAAACAGAGTGTTTTCAGGAAATGTAGACAACCAGCAACGACTGTATAGACACATACACAACACTACCTTGCTGACTTCCATGTCTCACCATTAACTCACTGCAAATTAAACTTGATTCCAGAGGACAGGATACCTTGTTGAGCCCAGGCTAGTTTCTTTCCAGAGAGCAGGCAGGCTGTGATCCCGAAGGGGTTGAGTGTGAGGCAGTGCTGCAGACACGACAGGAGCTTGTTGAGGGCGAAGGAGCGGCTGACTGTGGAGTATCCAGCCTGTGCCTGCAGCGAACCTTTGGTCAGCAGCCGGTGGACGGGCTGAACTGCTCTGCCGTGGCTAACTGAGCCCTCCAAGAGCAGACCCAAGCTCCGCACAGCCTCCAGGGAGATCTGGTCCAAACAAACAAACAAACAACAAAATTGGCCAAGAATTTAATCTGGATTGAAAAAGTAACTTTCATATGTTGACTGCTTGTATGTGTACATCTGTAAAATGCACAGTAAGTGGCACAGAAACACACTGATTTTAACATGGGTCATTTTGACCCGCTTATGGAAGAGTTTATGATGCACGAGGGTCTCTCGTGCATCATAGGGTTAAGACTGTGCAGCAGAATGTGACCACAGACCTGACAGTCTCTTAGGGCCTGTCCAGACTGTGACATCTGTCCTGGCTCCACCAGCAGCTCCACAATCTCTGCTAGATGGTTCTGCACGAATGACAGATGAGCCTGGTCATCCCAGTTCTGCTGAACCAAACAGAACCATACAAACAAAAGGCTGATGAGTCACAAGGAACCGAATGATAAGGTAGACGCTTTGTGCTGGACAACAGGCAGCATCAGCAGGGACCTTGTTCTGAGAGCTGGTCTTGGCCTCTCGGTCTGATGGTGAGGGCGATCGAGTGCGATGACTGGGCCACTCTTCACCGATCAGAGAGGTTCTCAGAGACACACGGTTCAGCTGCTGGATGTAGAGGAAGAGGAGGAACTGCAGAGTGTCCACAGACAACTGCAGCACAGAGGACAAGGGTCAGATATCAAACACTCTGCAATCCTGATGAATGAGTTAAGACACGTATCAGCGTGTTTAACTGGAACAGTGAGAGGTGATCTGAGCCCTCTACGCCGTTCACCTTGTTCCTCTGTTGGTCCAGCTCACTTTTGGAAGAGCACTGCGAAAGACACTCAGCCCACTCCAGCCTCTCCTCCGCCGTGTGTCCTGTAAGAAGGTCAAAGGTCTCAAAGTAGAGCCACGCCAGGTCTTCAGGAAGCTGGAGCTTCCCGCAGGCAATATGTCTCCACATGGGCCAACCCAGGACGGGGAAGCAGCCGTCTCGTGTTCGCACATAGGTCGCCATCTTGCGGAGATAGTGCAGGCCGAGTTTGGAGGAGGGAGCCACCTATAAGATCCATAGTTAGACTGAGACGTTTGCTCCTGCCGGGCTGCAGCATCTGATACATATGATACTGTAACAGTGTGGATATGTTCACCTGCAGGGCTCCCAGTAAAAACGGCTCCATGCGGGGCCATATGTTCACACTGTCTGCCTCCATATCTGAAGACAGAGCAAACACAACCAATGCACAAGCTGGAAACACAACAACAAATACAACAATGTCACAACAAATTCAAAAATGTATATTTAAATTTTAAAAAAAACTTTATTTGTCCCAGAGGGGCAATTAAAGGCAGATAGAGGAGCAAATAAAGATGTAAAAAACTGTAACAACTGTAAACAAAGAAAGCAGCGACAAAGGGAAATAAACAAGGAAACAGTGGGCACAGCATTCGGTCATATGCTGCACATTAAAAGGAGGCTCATGTTTAAATTGCTAAAAAAAAATTGAACTACTAAGTCGAGGAGGGGTACAAACTGGCACGTGGTAAAGTGCATTATAGATAGGGGTCAACACGAGAAGATAACGTAAATAAACACAGGAGGTTTAGTGACTAGGAAGTCAACGATGCTCAGACATCAACCTGACGGTCTGCTATGACAACAGGCTGCTCATGACGTCAGGATGACATCATCACATCAAAGTTATAAACGTGCTCAGAGAGAGACACTGAGACGCTTCTTCACATCAGCGGTTGTCTGTCTGTCCCACTTTACTCATTAATCTGTCCAGGTTTCCAGGTTTTACTTGGCAGCAGTTAGCTACCAATGCTAACAGAGGCAACAGGAGCGCGCCAGGTCAGTTCTTACCTTCAGGCTGGGTCCTGGTTCGGGTCTCGGCGTGAGGCAGGTCGAGTCAAACATCAGCGGGACTGAAGACGTGAGTCCTTGTGTTGTGTCCTTGTGTTGTGTCGCTGTGTTGTGGCTGGAGATGGAGCGACGCTGCGACACACCAACACGACGCCACATCTGCTACACTTCCGGTTTGGCGCCTGCTCTGCGCATGCGGGGGGGCGCGCTTTGTGCTGCCGTCACGTAATCACGACAAAATTAGAAAAACGACATCACACATTATTTCATAATGCTACTTATTTTATTACTATTATTGGGGCTGTGGATAAAATTGTTTAGTGTGTGTAATAATTTATTGTTTTCATGGCGTTTTCTTATCAATCGTTTTTATAAAACGTCAATTTGAAGTGATATTTTAACGGAGCATTATTTTTCCGATATGACCGCGATTAAATCTACGGGTCGTGAACGCAGCACTGACATTCATTATAGGAGATTTTTATACTGTGAGAAAATCGCGTTGTTTTTTATTCTGAAATTGATTTAATGCATTTTCTGTAAATATCAGGTGACTTATTAAGAGAATATATATCATATTGTATATTTAAAGGAGCGGGGGTTGGACTCGCTGGCTTCCGGTGGGAGGGGCTTTCCCTGACAGCAGGAAGAAGGACTGTGACTGACAACGGGATCGAAGCCCAACAACAGCCGGTTGTTTTTCGCTGCTGTCTTCAGTCAAAGCGGGATTTAAACTCATGGCTTCCAGAGGGATGAACCTGTGCAATGTGTGCTGCCTCCTCCTGTATGTGATCACGGCGGTGCTTGCTGGGTAAGTGTCGGCGGACGAGCATCGGCAGCTGGTACACATGTTTCACTGTGATTGGTCTAAACCGGTCCTGCATGTGTGGACTGGACTCAGGCAGGCTAACCCTCAGAGCTAACTCACTATTAACTGCTAATAATAACCGCTAATATCTGTCCGTGTGTTTTCTGTCTGAACGTCTACAGCCAGTGTGTGTTTTGGACGAGCTGTTAGCTTAGCTCAGTAGAGCCGGAGCAGCGAATGTTAACCGGTAGCAGCAGCTTCCTACGCTGCTCAGTCCAGAACCCGCCTGAGAATTGTGACGTTTTAAAGTTGTCTTTAACGTCAAAGTAATTCAGTGAACGTTGTGTGTTTTTTCGGTGGTATATAGCAAACATGAAGTGCTAATGGTGAATTCGGTGGACGGGAATTTTCAAAATGTAAACATCTATCGGTCTAAAACCGGGGTTAATATCCCACCGGGCTGTCTGTGTAAAGTGACTTCTCTCCCTCTGTGGTGCAGGCGAGATTTCTATAAGATCCTGGGGGTGAGTAAGACCGCATCAGTCAGGGACATTAAGAAGGCCTACAGAAAGCTGGCTCTCCAGTTACACCCCGACCGGAACCAGGACGACCCCAAAGCCCAGGACAAGTTCGCAGACCTGGGAGCAGCGTACGAGGTGAGTCTGCGCCGCAGCTGCCGTCAGTCACGTGTCTGCGTGAATAACATCGAAATTAGTGTTTACGTGGTGAAACTGTCTGCGAACAGATTGATATGGAAATAGATGAAACCCACAAAAGTCTTTTGTATGAGCTATTTGGTTGTTGTTGGAAACCGTACAGTCACCGTGATTGGTCGACTAGACCGTGTGGCTGCATCTGATTGGCTGTGACGTATGTACAACCGGTATAAAGTAAAGGCAGACGTGGCTCCGTGGACGTGGATTTACATTACTGATCATGTAGTAGCTGTACAGAGATATGTAAGACACATTTAATAAATGGTTTATAACGCTATAATGTTGTCTTTATACACACACATACACACACACACACACACACACACACACACACACTAAGACAGCTGAAGTGTTTCTCACGTACTACTGCATTACAATGGACTGCTGTCATGGAGTATATTATATTATTGTACTATATATTGTATTATTGTGTTTGACTTGCTGCATTAATGTGAGCTCACATGTAGAGCTGGGTTGTGTTGTGACTGACCGGATGTCGGCTTGTAGGTTCTCTCAGATGAGGAGAAGAGGAAACAGTATGACATGTATGGAGAAGATGGACTGAAAGAGGGTCACCACAGCTCCCACAACGACATCTTCTCCAGGTTGGTGTCATCTGCAAAGGCCTGACACGCAACAGGATACTTTACTGTGTGAAGCTATTGTCTCGTGTTGTATTGTAAAGTCAACTTAACAGACTAGGCCAACAAAAGCAACAGGAAGACTCTCAAATACAGTGTAATCCAAACAGTATTCTCTCTAAAGAGATTGACATTATGATATTTTATTTTACATGATATTGCACTGGTGTAAAACCAGGCTGAACAAGCCCTTTAGGAAAATATGGAAAATTGTTTGTATTTTTTTTTTTTAAAGTCTACTGACATCTATGTGTTCGCACCCTGTAGCTTCTTTGGTGACTTTGGTTTCATGTTTGGAGGCAACCGACAGCAACAGGACAGGAACATTCCCAGAGGGAATGACATCATACTAGACCTGGAGGTCACACTCGAAGAGGTGTATTCTGGGAACTTTGTGGAGGTAAGGAGAAACTCCAGTTAGTGTGTTTGAATGATTTAGTCCATGACTTCTTTTTAACACTTATCTCCTCATTGCTCAGGTTGTGCGTAACAAACCTGTGGCCAAAGAAGCACCGGGAAAGAGGAAATGCAACTGTCGACAGGAGATGAGGACGACGCAACTCGGACCCGGACGTTTCCAGATGACCCAGGAGACAGTGTGCGACGAGTGTCCCAATGTAAAGTAAGTCTGGGAACAACACAACACAGTTTGTCTATTGCAGCAACAAATCCAAACTGAACGTTTCGATGCTAATTGTTTACCAACCATTACTGATCGAAACGGAAAAACAAACAGAATCACAAGTCAGTGTAACATTACAGAGGAACTGTAACCTAGCAACAAGTATCAACTGTTGAAACATCACTACCTCTCTGTTTTCCATGGTTTCTTCTCAGGCTGGTCAATGAAGAGAGAACCCTGGAGGTGGAAATTGAACAGGGTGTGAGAGATGAAATGGAGTATCCTTTCATTGGAGAAGGTAAAGTCTCATACAGCTTCATTTAAATGTTTCTATTGTTGTTGATTTTCATATTGTCTTTTATTTGTCTATTGTTTGACTACAGGAGAACCGCACATCGATGGAGAACCTGGAGATCTTCGCTTCCGCATCAAAGTGTTAAAGTATGAACTGACTTCATTTACTGCCTATAGTTCTTCTTCGTGGTGTCCAACAACATCCTTTTGAGATACTAATGTGATGTTTGTGTGTGTTTGTGTGTGTTTGTACGGACTCTTCTCTATAGACATGCTCTGTTTGAACGCAGAGGAGATGACCTGTACACCAATGTCACCATCTCCCTTGTGGAGGCGCTGGTCGGCTTTGAGATGGACATTGTACACTTGGACGGACACAAGGTTTTAATTTTACAGAGCTGTTTCCATGCAAATGATCAAAATGCAGATAATTAAAAATCAATATCTAAAGTTTCATATCATTAAAGAGAGATGAATATATAATTGAACGTTTCAGTTGAATCAAACAGTTGCATTTTTCTTCGCAGGTCCACATAGTCAGAGACAAGATCACCAAACCCGGTGCTCGCATGTGGAAAAAAGGTGAAGGTTTGCCAAACTTTGACAACAACAACATTAGAGGTTCCCTCATAATCACCTTCGACGTGGAGTTTCCCCAGACACAGCTCGACGAGCAGCAGAAAGAAGGTGAGGATATCTGTGATCAATAAATCAACAATCATTAAACTGCTACAGCTGTATTTTTCTGATGTTATTGTTGCTGTGTTGTTGCAGGTATACGGAGTCTTCTGAAGCAGGGCTCTGTACAGAAGGTTTACAATGGACTACAAGGATACTAACAAACCAACAGACACAGCCTGGACTGAGACATCTGCTACACACACACACACACACACACACACAGACACACGCATACACACAGTCAATCAACAGGAGCGTGCTCCATAATTCTGGCCAGGGTGTATTTATTATTTTCAGATTGCTCTCAGGATGGATTAAAACCAATTTTGTTTGTACTTTTTAATGTTCCACATCTTGTCATGTTTAATTTGATGGAAAAAGCCACGTCTTTGTTGTTCCTCCTTTCTTCCCTACGTGATATTGTAATGAGGCCTTTTGATTACTTTGAATCTCCAATTAACTGGATGAGCTGCTGACAAACTGGACATCTGAAGAAGAAGACGGTTGACAAACCTCTGAACAAACATCGAGCAGAAGTGTTTATTGTTGGTTTCTCATCCTTTATGTTTTGCCATAAATTAGTTTTATGAATGTAACAGCTTCACATGTTAAGTGATAGATGGTTTTTGCTCTGGTCAGATTCCTGTTAAAAAACAAAGCTGTAAATAGGAAGAACAAAGCTCATCTTTTTGTTGTGTTTTAATTTTCCTAACTTATTTCGGTTCTTACCGAACTGTTCACATCGGACACGTTGTGACAGATGAACTGTCTGCACCGCACAACCCCCAGGTTTACTGGGACGAGAGTTGACCTCTCGAATCAGTGGCGTATATCATTTTCCAGGGAATAGACCCTGTCAGGCCCAACACCTCTGACTCAAAGGGACTTCAGACAGTGAAGCATCAGCCCCTCCTGGGTCTCTTTGGCTGGTTTGGTTTCTCAAGCGGTCACAGAATTTCTTTCCTCTCTGTCTTTACAATCGACTGCATTGCTGCCAGCCGCGTTATGAGAGTGTGTGTTGGCCTTTAATGTGAATTACTTGGCCCTTTTTAACTGACTGTTTGTGGGGACGATGTACTTTTGACTGACAAAATAAAGATTTTTACAAATTCTGATTGGTGTCATATCAAGACTTACCAGCAGATGACATCGCAGTCTCGATAACATGTGAGTAACTGAAGAAGAGATGAGGCTGCATTCTGTGAAGAGCTTCTGCTCCTGATGAAACCTCATTCTGTGATAATGAACACACAACAATTAGCTTCAGGTGATTACAAACTGCACAAAAGAAAACCTCAGCATGAACGTTAAAACAGCTGTAATGCTCAGTTTGTACCTTCTACATTCAAAAAACAGGTGAAGATCCAAATAAGGACAATAATAATGTAAAGCTGCAGTAGCTTATAGGGGAGATAATCAGACCATAATAATAAGAGTGTGTCTGGTTGGCGCCCAGGGCCGGGACCGTCCACAGAAACATCTCCCAAATGGTGAACATGTGTGTCAGAGACCATGTGTGTGTGTTTTTATTAATATCTCAAAGTAAAGACTGCATGTGTGTAGATTTTTCATACAGTGTGCTCTGACTGTGTGTGTGTGTGTGGCCAGTGTGTGTGTAATGAACTCCCACAGAGATAGCAGGGCTGTGGTAAAGGGAGTTTCCTCCCCGGCCCACCGCACATCCCTCAGTCATTTTCAGACTGAAGAGGTTTGCAGAGTAGAAGAGAAGCTTTGTGCTCCAGTTGAGATAAACGTCACTGATGAGACCAGAGCTCCAGCCATCACGTCCTGATAGCACCGCTGAGATCCAGATCTTAAAAAGCCACCACAGGTCCAAAAGGCTGAGGGTCCGAGGTTCAGACAAGTCACGACTGAGTTCACCCTCAAACTCCTTCTGACCTCGAACCACTTGCACTAGCAAATAGTGGACCACACGGGGGCAGCATTGCCACTTCAATCACACCCTTCGCTAAATCACTTTTTATTAGAGCCGACACTCAGCAGAGGTCTGAGGGCTGAATGTATGTGGGTCTGCAGGAGCCTGCACTTGCCCGCTGTTGATGCAGATAAGCACAGGGATCACACTTGACCCTGAGTCTAATGACTCGTAAGAGAAGCTGCAGCGCTCAGAGAGGCACAGAGCAATCTGTGTGTGTGTGTGTGTGTGTTGGCGCCAGCGGGTGTTTTGACCTGCTCTGACTTGGCAGTGTGCTCGGTTAATGGCGCCTGACCTCTCAGGCTCAGGGTCTGTGCAGAGCTCAGCTCCAGATCATTACTCTGTGCGGAACATAAATACGTAGCGGCCATTAACAACATATGACTCAACATGTCAAAATACAGCAGTTGAATTCTTGATATCCTCAGATGGAGGTTTGAACGTCTCTGTTATGATGACGATGATGGTTTTGCTCTTAATTAAACAATATGACAAAACAATATAATTCAGATGCTCCATCTCTTGTCGATTCTATAAGACCCCTCTCTGATTAAAAAAAAAATAGTCTGGAGACAAGAGGCTCAGTCACCGTCATGAAGCTGATGGAAATCTGGGCTGAGTTTTACACGGCTGGGCTGAGCGGGACACAGGCAGAACATTTCCAACCCCCGCAGAGCAGCGGCGAGGCGAGGACGAACTCAACAGACAACAAACGTGTGTGTAGTTATCAGCGCTGTTAAGCACCAACACATGCCAAGTCCAGGAAGGACAGCGGGAGGCAGAGGGGGGTGAGGAGGGGAAGAAAAGGACTCTGCCCAAAATAAGAAATGTTGATGGACAAAGCCTACAATTTGTGGGATCTGAGCATAAAGCAAACAAAGGGCAGCTTTTGTAAGGAATAATGCATGTCAGCCGTATCCTTATCCCGCCACAGCTTTGAACCCTGCTGGGGACGTCCACTGCTCCACTGTGTATGTCGTGTTGCTATATTAAAGCCAGTCACCTCAAAGGGAAAAGCCTCAACTATTCAACAATTGAATGGTGGGGCTCTCATTATGGCCGATGTGGGCAGGAAAAAGTGGCTTTGGGGGTTTTCAGTTCAGCGACTTAAAGCCCTCCTGTTAGCTGGGACGAGCTGCTGTTTATCCCAGCGCCTTTCTGGGGGCTAAACATAGTCAACTGTCATTATGGATCTCTCTGCCTGTCCTCCCTCTCACTAACATTTATTTATTTCTCTCCAATTTTGTCATCTAATGACCCGTGTTGTGTTGTTGTTTGCAGGGGCCGGCGGCTCCTCGCTCTCCCACATCCTGAGGAAGAGAACGGGGTGTCTGGGGGCCGAGCGCAGGACAAACACTGCTGCAGACCACCTATATGGATGAAAGCCATGAGGATGAAGGACAGACACTCACAGGCAACATAAAGCTGATGAGGCTGCACTATACACGCCTCCACTCTATGTTACATGGCCTGTATATACAGTATGCATGAGCCCCATCAGTGTCGGTATCTGGACGGCTGACACAGCAGCTCCGGGGCCACATGAATGAGGCCATATTAGAGAAACTGGATGCACGGTATTCAAACGGATGAAAATATGTATTAGCATGTGTGTGAGTGTGTGAGTGGGGGGGGGGGGGGGGGGGGGGGGGGGGGGGGGGGTCAGGAAGGTGCATGGCAGGGACCGGGGTGAGGTGAAAGCGGCCTTTGTGTTTAGAGCAGAGCCCTCTGGTGGACCCTCCCCTCGGCACGGGGCTGTCCAGGCCCTGTGGTGGCGGATCACAGTTAATAACTGTGCAGCCGGCTGTCAGAGGCACTTACTGTGACGCTGGGCAGACTGAACCAGGCTGAACCCACATACACAGCCTCACTGCCTCCTGGACCAGAGCACTCAGCCATGAAGGAGAAGAGCCCGAGAGACACGGACACACAAATAAGACAAAACAAATGGGAACAGACAAAGAAAGACGTCCACTGTGTGTGACATCTTGACAGAATAAATAACTGGGACAAAGCCGAGAGTCTCAAACTGATCTCAGTTGTCCTACTTTGAGCTGGGAGGAGGTCTGGATGAACATTATACAATGACGGCAACCATCATTATTATGATGCACATATGAGCAGGTGAAAAAAAAAAAAGGAATTGTTTAATCGATGAGGAGGAAACACGTCGACCTACAAACTAAACTTCCACTGAGGCACATCTAATGCCGAGCCACCACCTCGCCCATCATCAGCACCAGACGTTATCTGACCCTCAGCAAAGTCCCTCCACTCACTCTTATCTGATCCCAGCTTGTAAAGCTCCTACTCCCAGTGAGGACCGGCATGGGAGCCGGAGACCCATGAAGACCCGTCTGATGTCGAGTGGCGCTTTATTCCCGTGTCAAACAATACTTGTGTACAAACGGCTCTGTCTGCCTGTGAACTCCAAAGTCCAACTCATCCCCGCTGACGAGATTAGATAACCTGGTTTTAAAGGCAGAGACACTGTTTGCTCAGTGACTCCTCTCTGCCCTAATAGCATCTGATCTAATGTGAGATTGCAGGCTGCTTGTTGACAGTGCAGACCCACACAGCGTCATGGCGATGGCCAAACAAACCCGGGAAACAAAGGCCAGTGAAACGGGCGCTGGTGCCTGTATTTATGGGATAAATGGTTCAAATCAGCAGCAATAAATATTTTATGTTGATGAAGTCTCTGTGTCACTTAAATATGAAGAGTTCATAGAACTAGAAAAAAACTGAGTTGCTATTTTCATTTATATACATAAATATAAACACATATAACAGTAACTGCAGGCAGAGCTAAAACACCTTTATACACACACACACACACACACACACACACAGAAATATATGTACATATTTGTATGCATTTTATAACCTATACACCAATCAGCCAAAACAAACAGAAACTAGTTTGAAATGCTGTGGTTGATCAGTGATATTCTTGTCAATGAGGCCACAAAAACAACATGTGAAAAATCACATTCCTGATGTGAGTTGAGAATAAACCCTCTTTCAGAACAGACCACAGATACACGCTGACATTAAAACAAGTTAACAGCCGTAATGCTGCGGCCGATCAGCGTATGAAAAGCTGCGGGTGGAAACGAGTGCGATGACAGCAGCAGGGGCAAAGCAACATCCCAAAATGGTGAAGTTGTGAGGTGGAAACAAAACAAAACCAAAATCTGAGCTGAACAAGAGTCAAAGAAAAAGAGAACGCTCCTGGGGGGAAGTGCAGATTTGGGCGATAATTCTCATATAGGTTCATCTGCTGTTAGAGAAGCCTCTTACATACCAGCAGTTATGTGATCCACTGTTGATGCAATGAAATATTGATTACAGCCGCTTTAAATTAAATGACTTTGCACTGGCGACGTGAATGTGAAACATAATTCAAAGCTTACCTGCTCCCTCCACTGAGCACATAGTTTCAGTGTGAGAGCAAGGGGGGGTGGGGGGGGTGTTGGGGGGGCGAGTCGTTCTGCTGCTGGCGTCTGTTTAAATCATCACTTCCTGTTCTCAAGCCCCATGTCTGCTTATCCATCATTTCATAAGCACGCATGTGGCTCTGTGTGTGTGTCTGTGTGTGTGTGTCTGTGTGTCTGTGTGTGTGTGTGTGGGTACGTTCAGGGTCCTGTTGCACCTACACCAGCCTCCCATGGGTGGCGGTGGTGGGTGAAAACGGGGGCCGCTCCTTCAAGACAACCCCTTCAAATTATGGCCTAATCAGTTATCCCCAAGACAGACAGACAGGCGGAGAGACAGACAGACCACCAGGCCTCCAGCAGCCAGGTCCAGGCAGCACTGAGCCCGGCCTTGTCCCCGCAGAGACCCCTCCTCTGTCTCCCTCTCTCCCCACACTGAGATAAAACAGGTCCCGGTTCAGTTTAGGAAAAGTGTCGGCTGTTCCCGTCCCTCACTTATCCACTCCTCTGCTCTGGTCTACTTGGCCCCTCTCACGTCCTGTATACACACACACACACACACACACACACACGCACACACACACACAGGTTTCTGCTGCCAAATTAAATCCTCAGTCTTGGTGTTTTTTCCTCATTTGAATGGTTTTCTGCTCCTTCATGAGCTGTCTGAGCTCCATGGAACCAGTTTCAGACCGACTGTATAACGTCTGTCAATAATAATAATAATAATAATAATAATAATATAATCAGCATATCATATTGTCATCATGTTAAAATAGTGTGTTCATTGGTTGGAAATCTGAGATTTTATTTTTGGTTTGTATTATGATACTAAAATTCAGAAGCTTCTCAGCTGAATGGTGTTGCAGTTTGTTATTTTGATTAGTTGTTTTATTTGCGATAATAATGACTGTAATTTCCAGAGACTGTATTTTTGTGAATATATCAGGGAATAAATATTTGGAGATATATCAGCCGATTAATAAATCTAAGAAACAATCTATCAGTGATTAACATTATTATTATTATGTTAACATGAAGGGGCAGCACGGTGGCGCAGTGGGTAGCGCTCGTGCCTCACAGCAAGAAGGTCCCTGGTTCGAATCTCGGTTCGGGGGATCTTTCTGTGTGGAGTTTGCATGTTCTCTCCGTGTCTGCGTGGGTTCTCTCCGGGTACTCCGGCTTCCTCCCACCGCCCAAAAACATGCATTGTGGGGGTTAGGTTAATTGGCCACTCTAAATTGTCCTTAGGTGTGCATGTGAGTGTGAATGGTTGTTTGTTTGTATATGTATTCTGTGTTGGCCCTGCGATGGACTGGCGACCTGTCCAGGGTGTACCCTGCCTCTCGCCCGATGTCAGCTGGGATCGGCTCCAGCTCCCCCCGCGACCCTTAACAGGATAAAGCGGTAGAAAATGAATGAATGAATGAACAT
>JAFBJQ010001108.1:20715-32188 GCA_016785345.1 Trinectes maculatus
ATTATTATTATTATAAATGATAAATTATGGCTGTGAATCTGCGCTGGATCTTAATGGCCTCAGTTCTTTTGACGTGAGCCTGCTGATCAATGGGCAAACAGACACACAGGTGAAAAGAGAACCACTTTGGCAGAGCTAACAACAGCCCTGCCCTCTTTTCCTCAATAATACATCACGTTCCAAATCCAACAAAGCTCTGAAGTCAGTCAGTCATAAAATATATAAATATACATATATGACACCGTGAGAAATAAAACAATGCTGTGATATCAGTCTGGCACTTCACTTTGTGTCAAGTATCTGGCTTTATCCTGGCTCATTAATCCACACACACACACACACACACGCACACGCACACACACACACACACATACACACAGCTAAACCAGACCACTCGCCCACTACACACTAATGCTTCTGTTCCTTCCAAGCACCTTTATCAGTCATGTTCACCTCACTTAGGATTCCCATTTGTTTTCATTTCAACAAAACACCACACACACATCCACACACACGCGCTTGGCTGTGTGTGTGTGTGTGTGTGTGTGTGTGTGTGTGTGTGTGTGTGTATGTGTGTACAGGAGTGCATTCAGACAGGTGATTGCTGGAAGTATCATCATCCATCTCCAGCCCTCAGCACAAACCTGCTGGGGGGGAGGATGGAGGGTCGGGTGGAGGGTCGGGTGGAGGGTCGGGTGGAGGGTCGGGTGGAGGAGAGGATGGAGAGGGAGAAGGAGCCAGGCCCTGAGGAGGACTGATCCATATCTGGTGTGTGTGCTGTGATTATCTGAGCAGAGGTTATGAAGCCATGAGGCTCGGCCCTGCGTCCTCAACATGATGACTTTACATTTAAACCTCCCTGGACTCAAGCTAACGACTGATCCAGTGGACGCAGTCTCCCTCACTCTGTTGTCTCTCTCACATGTCCAACTCTCCGTCCCTCCATCCCCCAATGTGTTCTGTATTAGTGGGCCTCTGCTGACTGTTTGAAGTATGAAAATTGTGGAGGTGGGTGGGCGTCCGACCACCGCGCTCAGAGGAGACCTGTGACGCACAGAGAACTATCCTCTGACTCCATTAGCAGGCCTCCGCTGGCAGAGCCCCGCCTGCGGCGGCTCTTTCTGTTTGTGAGACGGCATCACCACAGACGGAGCCTGTCAATTAAAGTATCGATCCCACTCTGGTGTCTCATGATCTGTGACTGACATTTTACCAAACTCTGACTCTATTTCAATTCAGTAAAATCACGTCTCTGATTTCCTGATGTATGTTCAGACGTGTGGCGGCTTTTCACGGGACGCACCTGAACATCTCACATCACACAGATGATCATGTATCATATTGCATCAAATTCGTATTATTTTACATATTCCAGGCAAACGTTATTCAACTTCATCCAAAAAAATTTGCATGAAAAATACTGAAGCATGGTTCCTTTTTCCAACAGGTCAAACCATAATTTTGATTGAAATATGTAAACATGGTACTTGTCCAGTGGTTGTGAGGGCAGAGAGATGTCGTGTATATGATGCTATCTTGCAGTCTAACTGCTCTTCACTCTGAAGTGGGAGCCGTAATCGTTAAAGCAGGGGTTCTTGACTTTTTTGACCTTGGGGCCCAACTCTTTAGGCCACACAGTGGCCCGGGACCCATTCAAATATTAATATGGCATTAGTTAAACTAATTGATCTCACCCTTGGTTTGTATTCAATAACTAAATCAAAGAGGCGCCCAGACTTTTTTCAGCTCGTGAGCTACTTTTACAACGACCACTCTGGACCCATCAACACATGTGGAAGTGACCCTCAGACGCCTCTCACAGGCAGGCCCAGTGACCGTCTGTCAGTGTGTGTGTGTCTGTGTATGTGTGTGTGTGTGTCAGAGGAAGTGCATGGACCAGCTGATGCAGTGTGTGCTATGTTAACCCGTCCAAGGGCAGCATAGCAATAACAAACACAAGATCACAGCGGTGAGGTCACCTCTGACCCCACAGCCTCCACACAGGCCGGCCAGATCCTTATCACTCTGACAGCCAGTCAGGATTCAGCCAACACACACACACACACACACACACACACACACACACACACACACACTCAGCTCGACGGGTGTCCCTAAACGCATGTTTTCAATCATTGACTCCCTTTGCAGAAATCTATGGGATTTACTTTGAGAGACAAACGCTTCCTCATTGGTGTCTGACAGTAAATGATTGACAAGTACTTTGAATGCTTGGGCTCCGCCCACCCAGGATAGAAGAAGTGGGGGGGCGGGGGGGGGCTGCAAAGTGAAACCATCCAATATCCTGCCCCCTTGTTTACCCACAAGGCCGTTTGCTTGTCTGTGTCTTAGTTGGAGACGAGACTGTTGGGGAAATTTGTGACGCCGCCATTGACTGTGGGACGACACGTGTCCTGGAACCTCAGGGGACCAGCGGGCTTCACGGTAGGGTTGTGCTTGTGTGTGTGTGCATGTGCGTATGTGTGTGTGTGTGTGTGTGTGTGTTATCCTGCTGGTCCTGGTTCTCAGACAGAACAATGAGCTTTGTGATTTGAACTCTTTGAGCATCACCTGATGCAGCCTCTCCTCTCTCGTACCCCCCACACCGACTTCCCATCCACCCCCTCCACTCTCCAGCAGAGCAGACACCGTTTCAGCTTCCATTTCCTCCAAACATCAGCCTGCTCCTGACGTGAGCTACAGGAGGCCGCGGCCTGGTTATGAGTGCAGACAGCTCGACATGGCGAGTTTGTGTCGGTGATCAGAGGTGGAACAGAGTGGATTTTAGTGAGCGTCACCGCGGCCTGAACGATCCAGGAGCAGTTTGTGTGAGCTGCTCTGAAGTCTCTCGTCCTGCCTGTTCACTCGCTTTAATTCAGATGTTGTATTTTTTAGGAGAAAAAAAAGAAAGAGCAGCCATCAAGGAAAAATTTCATGCTATAAACAGTTGACTGGCAGAGAGAGAGAGAGAGAGAGAGAGAGAGCAGGGCTGAGGGTTCTGGGCCGAGCCGTGGGCCGGATGAGAGCTGACCCTGTTTGTCTGAGCCGCTCTGAGGACCTCATGTCTCCACCTCTGTGGACAGATGACACAGGACACAGGTAGTGGGGAGTGAGCTCCTGGACTGTTGGGCTCAGCCGGGCTCGGCTCAGCGTCTGGCACGGCGTTGGTTTGGAGACAATCCCTCTGGCAGGTCGAGTAAACCCTGGCCCCCAAACACTGAACACACTTTCCAAACCTCATTACACAGACCTCCGCTGTTTTGTTGCTCCCCAATCACCCCCCACCCCTCCCTCCCACCCTCTCCAATTCTTCTCCAATGAGAATTGAATTTCTTTTCCTTGTTTTTTTCCAAAGTGTTTACGTTATCATTTGTAAATCGTACCAGAAGTGGGCCGTGAGCACAAGAGGCGAACTCATACACAGTTTAATGAAGTATTTACAGATAATTCCAACTGTCAAATACTTTTGCCCAATGACATAGTGCAGAGTGCTGACGCTCACAACTGAACCCCCTCTCCCCAACCCTCGTTACGCAGGCGGATTTGATTTCAGGTAAAAACGTTTTTTGGGGGGGGGGGAGGGGGGGGGGGGGGGGGAGCAGGGAACTGCCAGCTTTCACTGAGGGGGAAAACAAAGCTCAGACGCTGAGAGGCTGATGGACAAAAGGACTCATGTGCTGTTTGTGTTTGTGTTTTTATGTATTTGTATTTGACCACGTCTATGAGAATCTACTGATCACTGAACATCTGCTTCAGGCGGATTTGATTTCAGGTAAAAACGTTTTTTGGGGGGCGGGGAAGGGGGGTGGGGGGGGGAGCAGGGAACTGCCAGCTTTCACTGAGGGGGAAAACAAAGCTCAGACGCTGAGAGGCTGATGGACAAAAGGACTCATGTGCTGTTTGTGTTTGTGTTTTTATGTATTTGTATTTGACCACGTCTATGAGAATCTACTGATCACTGAACATCTGCTTCATTATAACAGTGTGACGCCACTGTCCCACTGTGTGATGAGGCAACACAACAGTGTCAGGGACAGTGTCATATACCTTCTATCAGTTATCATCCATCTGCAAGTAAATATAAATATGGCTTTATACTGTTTATCATCATACTCTTCTCCAATTATATGCTGTGATCAGCCAACAATTATAAATAAACATAAACTGTTTGGTTCAGTACAATCTGTCCATCTTTTTTGTAACCTCTGCTCAAATGCTATAACAACAACAACAACAATAATAATAATAATATTAATAAATAAATAAAAAGCAACAACAACAACAATAATAATAATAATAATAATAATAATAATAATAATAATAATAATAATAATCTTGAAGCACATTTAGTGAAATAATAATTACTGATATAATTTAAGATGCCACTTTCAAACATTTATTTAAATTGTGTGGCGAATATATATATATATATACACACACACACACACACATACATACATATACATATATGTATATATATATATATATACCTAGTTCATACACATTTAATAATAACAATAACATACAACTACAGCCAATAAATTATTATTATTATTATTGTTGTTGTAATTGTTATTATTGTTGTTGTTGTTTCGTGCCGGGGTAAATGCGCTGTAGCTTTGCGCTGGTTTTAATTGGCGCTAGTTTGCGGTGTGGCACGTGGTGTGAATGCGCAGTAATGGACTGCGGAGTCGTGACCTCTGTATGGAAGCAATTTGGGAAAAGTGCGCTAAAAGACGAATTAATCCTTGACGGAAACGAGATACGTCCTTTCAAAACAAGACATTTGCGTCGCTCTGGTGTCCATCAGCCCTGATGCCTCTGAGTGTTACACACATCACATGCACATGCTATTCTTACTCTGAATATTATCTAATTAACGCAGAAAATAAATCTGACCCGCAGGCTTCAGCTCTGCCTCCTGAACTTGATCGATCAAACGAAATCAAATCTCCACTTTCTCTATATTTCTAATCTTTATTTTCTTTATCATTTGATTATATTGTGATCGACGCGTCTGGTGATCGTTACCCGTTAGTTACTTTCGTTTTCAATTAGAGATGATTCTGACCATCACACTTTCATTTAGCGACAAACGAGCAAAACGCGAAAAAAAAATAAAAACGTTTACCTCAGTCACAACAGCATATTATAATAACATTAATAATAATAATTTACATCATTATAATAACGTGCGTCAAACTAATTCCACTATTTAAATTACTGCCAATCTATTAGTATTACTAATAATGATATAAATAATAAAAACACAAAATCAATCACTTATTATTTATTATTTCTTCTTCTTATTATTATTATTATTATTAATAATAGTATTGTTATTATTATTATTATTATTATTATTATTATTATTAGTTCTTTGTGGTGGTGGAAGAGGGGCTATGATTATTTTTATTTTATTTATATTTTCAGTATCTTATTAATTTAACTGAATGTTTTATCTTCAGATTTGTTACTTGACATTGTTGTTGGTGTAAATCTTCCTGCGTGTGTGAGTGTTTCCTGTGTCCAGGTCGTGTCGCTGACTTTACGTCATATCATCACGTCACGTTCAGAAGCAGCAGGAAACTCACTCACACCGATAAACGATGTTTCACCAGAATTCAACCTGACACTCTTTGCATCTTCTTATTTGTAAAGACACAGAAGATCGTGATAGAACTCACCATAAAAGAGTCAGAATTCACCGTGAAAAAAAAACAACCGGACGGTTTTATATTATTACGTCACAAAATAAAGTTATTGACAACTTTTTAATGAATTATTGCTTAATTTGTTTTTCGACCAATGTGAGAAAATGTGACTTTTCCAAAGTTTCTCCAGGTCAGAGAGATTCTCCTCTGGTTTTATTGATCAGTCTCAGTCTCAGCGTCTCAGAGGCTGAGAGGACTCACTGTGTCTCTGTGTGTCCAGGCCTCGGCCCTGTCCCTCTGTCTGTCTCCTCGTTTCCGCCACACAGCCGCGCTGTTTGCACAAACCAACCAGGAGATCACCACTGATCATCACAGATCATCACTGATCACCACTGATCACCACAGTCTCAGAGACGCCACACAACCAACATCCGCCGACACGCGACGCCTCGACTCGCCGGAGGTTTAAGTCTCACTGCGCTTATTTGTGAGTGTGTGATGTTTGATGCAGAGCAGATGTTCTCTCCGACCGATCCTGCTGGATGTGTGTGTGTGTGTGTGTGTGTGTGTGTGGACCGGAGGTCTGCAGCGCGTAACACCACTCCATCACTATCTCTCTCTCTCTCTCTCTCCATCACTCTCTCTCCCCGTCACTCTCACGCTCTCTCTCTCTCTCTCTCTCCATCCATCTCTCCATCACCCTCTCTCTCTCCATCAGCTCTGCGCCCTGCATTTGAGATAAGTACAAGGCAGAGTGGGGGGTCAGCCACAACACACACACACACACACACACCACACACACACACACACACACACACACACACACACACACACACACACACACACAGAGTATATGACCCTACAATCACGATCATGTATTACACGGGCTTTGAGGGGCGGGGTTGGGGGGGGGGGTCAACATTTCATCCACTTCACGGAACCGCGTCTTTGGTCTGGGTCCATGTTCCCCGGTGATGTGTGCTGATGCAGCCGAGAGGAGCCGCAGTCTGTCGGCCTGCACTGACGCAGACAGCCGCTGACGCGCGCGGTGCGTTTGGATGTTCACGGAGCTCCTGCTGCCACTGACTGACGTCAACTCGAGATCATTAAAAACAATAGGAATAATTATATTTTTTCTTTGTCGTGAGAAAAATAATTTAAATATTTATATGTGTGGGGGGAAATTTGAATTGATTTATTTATAAACTCGTTTTCGTGATGTTTTAGTTGTTGAATTGTGGATTGTGTTAGAATTGTGCGCAGTGCAAACTACACGTGTGCAGACAGGACTTTTATTTCTGTCATCAAACAACGGAGCCATAAAACATTTCACCCACAATAACCTTCACCTGCGGGACACTGGCTTCAACTGAAACACATAAACTATTTCAATACACGCATCGTACTGCACTTCCACTCTGCACACATTTAAAGGACGCGTCGCTACAAAACGAAATCTTAATTTACACATATTTTTAATGTCTAAAATCTAAAAGGAAATGAAAGAGTTCGCAGCTGAGCATCAAAAATCCATAAACTCTTTGCGTTTCAGTGAAATAAATATTGAAATGTTTTTTTTTTGAGCTGTTAGATTTTATTTTGATATGATGAAATGAAGTAAACCATCACACGTTCAGTGTGTCAGTCTCCCGGACTCCTCTTTCTACAGCACACAACTCCCGCTCTCTTCCCCGGCAGACACACACCATCATCATCACCACCATTCTATATCGATATTTATATATGTGTGTGTGTGTATAGACACACAGCGGCTCTCTGTTCCGGATCATCTGCACGCGCGCTGTCTCCATTATTCCATTTGTAAATATATTTCTCAGACAACGTGAAAGAATCCAGCTGCTCTGACAGGAGGGGGAACATCAGGCCTCGGGTCGCAGCCTGGAGGCGTTTACTCCCGGCAGCTTTACACACACGGCTCCGTGGCTCGGACCAGGCCGAAGCCTCTGTCAGCGGCCCTGAGCCTCGGCCAGGGGCCCGCGTAGCCTCGGCCATTGGCCCGGAGCCTCGGCCAGGGGCCCGGAGCCTCGGCCAGAGGCCGGAGCCTCGGCCAGGGGCCCGGAGCGATCATCTATCCAGTTCCTCAGCGTCACACCAACACGACGCTGCGGGGGGGAAAAATGCTCAATCTCATACCCGGGCCCATTTTACGCACAGCGTCGCTGCGCCTGCGGCTCCAGTGTGCGGCTCCAGTGTGCGGCTCCAGTGTGCGGCTCCAGTGTGCGGCTCCAGTGTGCAGCTCCAGTGTGCGGCTCCGCTCGGCTGCGCTGCGCATATTGTCGTACAGTGGATGGATGAGACTCAGACTCAGTGTGTTGTCCTCTGACCGTGAAGTCCAGGAGACACACAGCGGACATCATCTTCACCTCACCACACTGTGACACTGTGACACTGTGACCTGTCCTGCTGACAGTGTGTCATCTCACACAAACAAGAAGTCACTGTACAAATACACTGTACTGACGAGTCTCTGCGCTCCACAGCAAAACAACAGAGAAGAAGAAGAAGAAGAGGAAGAAGAAGAAGAAGAAGAAGCAGCAGCAGCAGGGAAATAAGATGTGACTCGGTGAAAGTGACGTGATGTTTCAGTAGAAAAGCAACTGGACGTTTCGGCACAGTTTGACCCTGCGTGGCTTCCTTATCTGAGAGACACCACGCGGGGACATGTGTCTATCAAGACTGAGGTAGATGATTAACAGACCCACAACACAACACAGCACAACACAATACAGCACTGCGGCGGAGCGGGGGGTGGTACTTATTAACATGTGTGAGTGCGTGAACTTCAGCTCGGTGTGTGTGTGTGTGTGTGTGTGTGTGTGTGTGTGTGTGTGTGTGTGTGTGTGTGATGGTACAGACATGTCTGACAGTGGAGACGTGGAGAAGCTGCAGTTACATAATCATCTATTAAACCTCTCTCAGGAGGAGGACTCCTACCGACACACTACTCACACTAACATATTCACAACGTACTCACAACACAACACTGTTACGCAACAGGAGGAGAAGTCAGACATGGAAACGCAACGATCTAATCCCATGATCCTCTGCGCCAAACGGCCTGTGTCTGAGTGTAAGACATTCAAGAGTGGACACCTGTGTGAGAACGTGTTTGTCCCCGCAGCGAGATCCGTCCCACACACACACACACACACACACACACACACACACGGCGCTTCAGATGAGCTCCCTGACGCCCCCTGCACTCCTCCCTCCCTCCTCCCTCTCTCTTTGTCTCTCCTCCCTTCCCTCCTCCCTCGCTCACTCAGTGCGCCCGTTGGCACCGGAGAGATTGAAAGTGACACAGTCCTCTGCACCGCGAGACTCCCGGTACCAGCGGCTCTGTTCGGACCAGGTTCGCGTCGCCTTATTCGTCGTCTCTGTCTCTGACTGTCTGTCTCTCTGCCTGTCTGTCTGTCTGTCTGTCGGATGAGGCGGTGAGTCCAGAGGTTGGAGAACTCCAGATGCGCAGACGCGTTTTGAGCTGAGAGTCGTACAGAGGAAAGGTCCAGTTTGAGGACAGAGGACACGGAGCGGGACAGGACGGACCACGTCTCTCTCTCTCTCTCTCTCTCTCTCTCCGCCACTTCCCCTCACGCGCATCCTCCGTCCCCCACCCGCCCCCCCTCTCAACTGGCCCGACACACACTCCTCACACACCTCAGCCAAAACTAACTGAAACTCGTGCTTCCTCTGCGGATCCCGGGTCCGACTCCGAGTCCAGATTCGTTACCAGTCCGTGCGTAAAGCGCGTTTGAGGACAGAGGACACGGAGCGGGACAGGACGGACCACGTCTCTCTCTCTCTCTCTCTCTCCGCCACTTCCCCTCACGCGCATCCTCCGTCCCCCCCCCCCCCCCCCCCCCCCCCCCCCCCCCCCATCCTCCGTCCCCCACCCGCCCCCCCCTCTCAACTGGCCCGACACACACTCCTCACACACCTCAGCCAAAACTAACTGAAACTCGTGCTTCCTCTGCGGATCCCGGGTCCGACTCCGAGTCCAGATTCGTTACCAGTCCGTGCGTAAAGCGCCGCGCGCCCGGTAGCCGACCCCAAGCCCCAGCCCTGGATTCACTACTGCTGATCAATGGACAGAGCCTCCTCAGCGGCCAGCAGCGCTCCAGACACGCCGTAAACCGTGAGTACACACACACACACACACACACACACACACACACACACACTGTCAAGAAGTGGCTGTCAAACGATACGGTTTAATACAAATAAATCAGTGATCGATGATCGAACTGTCACAAAACAAAACTCCCTCTACGCGACGTCACTCATTACCTGACTGTTGCAGATTGGAATAAAAATATCTGAGACCAACAGAATACTGAGTGCTGATTAGTGACTCAATTTAAATTCAGCTATACACGAGAAAAAACACGAGACTTCTGCATTACAAAATATATCATTAACTGTAACACGTGTCACTAAACGTCACGTAATTCTCATGAAAAATAAAATCGATTTCATTCTCTATTACTGTTTTGCAGATATTTTACAGATATAGTGTATTTTAGTGCTGTATTTTGAAAATTAAAATAAAAATTTAAAGTGTGAGATGCATCAGTTAAATCAAATTTGTTTATTTAAAAAAACTATTTAAAAAAAATAAACAAGTATTATTTAGTGGTATTTTTCTTTCTGTGTTCTAACGCTGATTTTGCAGGACTGGCAAACTGCCACACATCCAGAGAAACACTTTATCGGTGTGTGTGTGTGTGTGTGTGTGTGTGGGTGTGTGCGTGTGTGTGTGTGTGTGTGTCTGAGAGAGAATTAAAAACAGATTAAAAACAGAAAACATCAGATCTTAAACGCACCACAGCATTTCTTCTTCCTCTGTAACTTTTGTAACGTTCTCTTTTACAGAAATAATAATTAATGATTATTTCCTCTGTGACGTGTTAGCGATGTTACTAATTAACACGTGCAGAGTTTAAATGACAGAATCGTCTCGCGCACAGAAAAGGGACAAATGACGAATGAAACAGACAAGAGGAAAGACAACACAACACAACACAACACAACACAACACGACGACACTGGGCACCTCTGCAGCACGCGGGACAGTGAACACACCATCACTGCGGAAACACAAAGTTAGATTTTTGTGGGGGGGTAAAAATCAAACCTGCTTCTTCGAAAATTATTCTAATTATTTGTTAATTTTTAAATCAGAGTGGCGCGTGCAGACGTCATGACAGTGACAACGACCTGGTTCCGTCTGACCTGAGATCAGTCCGAGTCCAACCCATTCACACAGATCGACAGTTTGACGACAGAAGACCGAGCAGTCTATATATATATATATATATATATATATATATATATATATATAAAAGAAACATATATTTATAAATGTAGATGAGTTTTTATTTTGCCAACCGCAGGGAAAACGAATTCGTTTCAGTTGGTGTGATTGTTTTCAGCCTGTCAGAATCGTCTCGCGCACAGAAAAGGGACAAATGACGAATGAAACAGACGAGAGGAAACGCAACACAACACAACACAACACAACACAACACAACACAACACAACACAACACGGCGACACTGGGCCTCTCACCTCTGCAGCACGCGGGACAGTGAACACACCATCACTGCGGAAACACAAAGTTAGATTTTTGTGGGGGAAAAAAAATCAAACCTGCTCCTTCGAAAATTATTCTAATTATTTGTTAATTTTTAAATCAGAGTGGCGCGTGCAGACGTCATGACAGTGACAACTGGTTCCGTCTGACCTGAGATCAGTCCGAGTCCAACCCATTCACACAGATCGACAGTTTGACGACAGAA
>JAFBJQ010001108.1:32208-58496 GCA_016785345.1 Trinectes maculatus
CCGAGCAGTCTATATATATATATATATATATATATATATATATATATATATAAAAGAAACATATATTTATAAATGTAGATGAGTTTTTATTTTGCCAACCGCAGGGAAAACGAATTCGTTTCAGTTGGTGTGATTGTTTTCAGCCTGTTGTCTGACGTTAAAAAAAAACTGGCGGACGTGAAAGGGGCTGGGATGTGTGTATATGTGTGTGTGTATAGAGTGTATGTGTGTGTGCGTTTGAAAAGGTTAAATAAATATTTTTTTCCTTTTCACTGAGCTGCAGAGGAGTTTTTGTGATGGGAATGTGCTGCAAATTATTTATGGTGTGTGGCATTATGCAGATTATTAATATTATCATTATTATTATTACTATCATGCTCTTGGTTGATTTTAGTATTTCCTGCTGGAGCCAAGTTCTTATCTAATGTCACTGTTCCTTTATTTCTGATTAAATGCAGCGTTGCAGTCTGATAATCAGGAGATCGATAATCCCAGGTGTGGATGGACACATGTATGTCAGTGTACATCAGTATATGTCAGTATATATCAGTATAAGTCAGTGTATGTCAGTAGACTTAGACTTAGAGACTTAGACTTAACTTTATTTATCCCTTGGTGATGACTCCTTCAGGGAAATTCAAGTCTCCAGCAGCTTGTACAAAAAATAGAAAGGATCAGCACACATAAGATACAAAAGATAAAAGATAGCAAAATATACAAGATACAGAAAATAGCAAAATATAAACACTGGACTAAATATAGATTAAATTAAATTAGGTTATTGCAGTATGTTAGTGTAAGTCTGTATTAGTCAGTATATGTTAGTATAAGTCAGTATAAGTCAGTATAAGTCAGTATATGTCAGTATAAGTCAGTATATGTTAGTATATGTCAATATAAGTCAGTATATGTCAGTATAAGTCAGTATATGTCAGTACTGTATAAGTCAGTGTATGTCAGTGTATGTCAGTATAAGTCAGTATAATTTAGTGTATGTCAGTGTATGTCAGTATATGTCAGTATATGTCAGTGTATGTCAGTGTATGTCAGTATAAGTCAGTATAATTCAGTGTATGTCAGTGAATGTCAGTATATGTCAGTATATGTCAGTGTATGTCAGTGTATGTCAGTATATGTCAGTATATGTCAGTGTATGTCAGTATCTGTCAGTATAAGTCAGTGTATGTCAGTATAAGTCAGTGTATGTCAGTGTATGTCAGTATATGTCAGTATATGTCAGTATGTGTCAGTATAAGTCAGTGTATGTCAGTATATGTCAGTATATGTCAGTGTATGTCAGTATAAGTCAGTATCTGTCAGTATAAGTCAGTGTATGTCAGTATCTGTCAGTGTATGTCAGTATAAGTCAGTATATGTCAGTATATGTCAGTGTATGTCAGTATAAGTCAGTATCTGTCAGTATAAGTCAGTGTATGTCAGTATCTGTTAGTATAAGTCAGTGTATGTCAGTGTATGTCAGTATAAGTCAGTATCTGTCAGTATAAGTCAGTGTATGTCAGTATCTGTCAGTATAAGTCAGTGTATGTCAGTATCTGTCAGTATAAGTCAGTATCTGTCAGTATAAGTCAGTGTATGTCAGTATCTGTCAGTATAAGTCAGTATATGTCAGTGTATGTCAGTATAAGTCAGTATCTGTCAGTATAAGTCAGTGTATGTCAGTATCTGTCAGTATAAGTCAGTGTATGTCAGTGAATGTCAGTATATGTCAGTATATGTCAGTGTATGTCAGTGTATGTCAGTATATGTCAGTATATGTCAGTGTATGTCAGTATCTGTCAGTATAAGTCAGTGTATGTCAGTATAAGTCAGTGTATGTCAGTATAAGTCAGTGTATGTCAGTGCATGTCAGTGTAAGTCAGTATATGTCAGTATAAGTCAGTATCTGTCAGTATAAGTCAGTGTATGTCAGTATCTGTCAGTATAAGTCAGTGTATGTCAGTGTATGTCAGTATAAGTCAGTGTATGTCAGTGTATGTCAGTATAAGTCAGTATAATTTAGTGTATGTCAGTGTATGTCAGTATAAGTCAGTATAATTTAGTGTATGTCAGTGTATGTCAGTATAAGTCAGTATAATTTAGTGTATGTCAGTGTATGTCAGTATAAGTCAGTATAATTTAGTGTATGTCAGTGTATGTCAGTATAAGTCAGTATAATTTAGTGTATGTCAGTGTATGTCAGTATAAGTCAGTATAATTTAGTGTATGTCAGTGTATGTCAGTATAAGTCAGTATCTGTCAGTATAAGTCAGTATCTGTCAGTATAAGTCAGTATCTGTCAGTATAAGTCAGTATCTGTCAGTATAAGTCAGTATCTGTCAGTGTATGTCAGTATAAGTCAGTGTATGTCAGTGTAAGTCAGTGTATGTCCCTGCTGATCGTCCTGTGTGAAGCAGCTATCTGCTCACATGTAACGCAGGTGTGTCTGCACTATTAAAGCTCAGATTAGATAGTGGAGACGCTGTGTGTCCAGAGCGAGGGAGCTTCACTGATGATGCTCTCTCTCTCTGGACGTGGGCGTCACTGCTGCACACAGCTCTGCACACAGCCAGGTGTGTCCCCACTGTGGTGAAGCTGCTGCACACCCGGTGTGTGTGTGTGTGTGTGTGTGTGTGTGTGTGTGTGTGTGTGTGTGTGTGTGTGTGCGTGTGTGTGTGTGTGTGTGTATGAGGAGCCGCTCTGTGCATGTGTGTCCATGCAGGAGTGGACAAAACCCAATGACACCACGCAGTTGTCCAGGCCCACAGGACTGTACATATGTGTGTGTCCCTGCTGTCTGTGACTCTGAGTCAGTGTGTGTGTGTGTGGTCCCTGGAAGTGTCGAAGCAGATAGATTTGTGTAGTGTGCTGGCTGTGGTTTGTGTGGCTTAGTGTTTGCCTGTGTGTGACTCTGTGTGTACGTACGCGCAAGTGTGTTTCAGCGCCCTGAATGCGTCCTGTAGCTGGAAGGGCGAGGCTGTGAACGCATCGTACCATGTTATCAAATGAGATGTTTGTGAGAGGGGCCGACGTGTTTGCCAGAAGGCCCGAGTCTCGCCCCCTCACCCCTGCTTATTTTCCTGGCTCTGTGTGTGTGTGCGTGTGTGTGTGTGTGTGTGTGTGTGTCCGTAGACCCTCTCCACTGCTACAAACTTTTTTAAAAAAAGTTGTGTATTTCTCTCACACCAACACTCCCCACATCACAACACTCCCTCAGTCACACATCTGATGGCCATAAACGCCAAATTCCACAATCATGTAACCGTCCCGAACAGCAATCATTTCTCATAAACAGCCACATAAAAACGTCTCGTGTTGTTTCCCCATTTTGTTTTCAGACTTTTTAAAAAACACATTTCTGTGAGAAATACTTCTCATACTTCCTCCCGAGTGGTATTTGTGCTCACTCGCTCGCTCGCTGCAGCGGGCATTTCAGCACACGCCGCCCTTCTTACCATCTGTTCCTGCCTGTGCATACATGGATGTGTACATTGTGTGTTTCTTTAATATCTACCAGCCCTCCTCCTCCTCCTCCACCTCCTCCTCCTGCCTTCTTTTATCTGCTGCTGCAGAGCCAAGCATTAACCAATAGCTTGATAACCCTGCTATAAAAGTGGATCTGGAACGGGAAGAACAGCCGTATCTCTGGATATTTTCCTATAGGTGACGCCTCTCTCATTCGGCCCTGCTATCAGTGCTAATAATGCCCTCACAGGTCAGCTCACCCCCTCCCTGCCGGGTGGTTTGCATGTGGAAGGCACAGCCCTCTGTCAGCAGAGCCGTATCGTAATGGTAATGGAGATACCAGAGAGGTGGTGAGGAGACGAGAGGCTCAGGAGGCCATGTAAGTTTGAGCTCTCTGAGCGCCACACTGTTTCACCGTGCTGGAGGGGAGTTGTGGTTTTAACGGACACTTTCAGGGCCATTAAACGTCTCATCCTGGCTACATGACACCACATTTCATCTTCTTCATTACGTCTTTAAATCTGCGACCTGCTGTTCACTCAAATTTGTTTTTCACTCAAACAGCCGGATGACACTTTGACCCAGCTTTAGTCACACGGCCGCAACAGAAAGTGACTGAGAGGAGAGGAATTAAAGGTGAAGAGCAGCTTCTTCATTACAGTGTGTGTCTTTCACGAGGACGCGACTAACAATCAGCGTTTGATTTGTGGAGTTTCGACTGGCTTTGAATGAGACGTTAGCCTGCGTTTGTGTGTGTGTGTGTGCGGGACATATTGTTTATAGGTGTGTTTGTTGTTGTGTCCCACTCTTCTCTTTCTTTGGGTGTGTCTGCATTTTTGCTCTGCAATCTTGTTCTTGGCCCTCAGTGAGTGTGTATTTGTTATGTCTGGAACACATAATAATAATAATGTGGAATTTGATAGTGGCTTATCATCGTAACATAAAGTTGCCCCAGAATCAAACATCATGTGGGACAAACACAGCAGAATGGGATTTTAACCTCTTATAGTGTGACCTTCTCTCGAAGGTTCACACTGCAGAATAAATCTGTTTCGTTTCGAACCTCAGGGTTTGAAAACAAACGATGTTAACAGGATTGAAGGAAAATCCCTAATAATTAATTGCAGTCTTTCTGTGTGGGGAATGACAGTTGCCCAGAGAAGCAGTAAATTGGGAAATGTGTCATGACTCCATCCTTATCAAAAAGACATTACACTTAGTGCTGTTCCTATGTTGCAGATATGCAAGAGCTCCTCTTATCTCTGCTTTATTAACTGCTTTCAGTATCACCTATCTTATCAAACAGCCCAGGTGATAATAATCTCATTGTTTGAGGACTGATCGCTGTGTAATTTTAGTGCCAGGCAGAGTCATTAACAGGTGATACGGCACACTCAGGCAGTTATCAAGGTGTGCTCCCTCCACTTTGGTTTAAATTCAGGCTTTACAGCAAAAGGTCATTGCCCAACATGCCCACTGCCATCACATAAAACAGATTAGTGTTTATCAGTGCGACAGTGAGGATGTATTCAGTCATTTATGTCACTCTCTTTCAGTGCGGACAGGGACGATCAAGCTAATGTGATGTGCTATAAGAACGTGTCGACATCAGGTGATGGGCCGTCCGCATCTTAGCAAATTATTTAGCAATTTATATTAAAGTCAGATTGAGTTCTGAGTTGTCTTTTCGATAAATTGGCCAATATGATTCTTTCACAGAAAAATCTGGATCTGCATATTTGATCAATTTTACAGAATGAATAATACAGGAAAACACTCAGTTACTCGTATATCTTCATATATTAAAAAAATATATAGAAATATCTTCATTTTTAGATGTTTACAATGATTGATCAACAACGATAATCCATGTTAGCAAAGAGTTAGCAAAGAGGTTTACAAGCAGGAAAGATGTGTATTTGTGCGTATATATTTTACATTACAGGTATTTCCTTAATTTATTATTAATTAATTCTTTAACGGCTATTTATATAAATATATAAATATAAAACGTTTATGGTTAAACCATAAACGTTAAATCTTAAGTAGCATTGCCATTTCTTAAAAATATATACAGCATTATCTAATATATCAAAATACATTTTTTATATATTGATATATTTCTTATATTTATTTTGATAAATTCAGAATCAGCCATCAAATATCCACACCACTCAGGCTCTAACCCAACACTTTATCACTGGAATTGGACGACATTTGTAAGAAAAACTGGTTGAATTCCTTTTTTTCAATCCCTGACTCTACACTTTTTAAACATTTTACTTCTAATTCATGCAAACAAGACAGTAACTTTAACACACGTTGACTTTTCCCTACTAGAGTTGACGTGGGGCATATTATAGTGGTGCAAAGTGAGCAAGGGTTAATACAAAAAAATGCACAGCGCAATATCGTTCTTTATCTGTTGGGTTAAAAACCAAATGGAAGTAATAGAAGCAGGATGTGTAGAGAGATGAGATGATGCTGTATCTGTTATTGTGTGTCCCAGGTGAGATGGTGAGATGTCGGCGAGGGCAGGACATGATAGGGATCGTCGGGGGCGGGGGTGAGGAGGTGGAGGTTATAACAGGACGGGGCTTGTTGGTGATAAACACAGACTCTCTGGAGGATAATTTTGTAATGAGAGGTGAAAATTTTAAATATTCAGTTTTTTCCTCTGGTCAGATAGCAACACGCTCGTTACAGTACTGGCTGTAAATTGCTGCCAGTGAGTTTCCTTCAATGTCCCATTACATTCAGTTGTTCTTTATTGTAGCTACAGCAACACACCTCCTTTTTTCACGTTGTGAATTATAGTCACCGCTCACGTTTCTTTCCACTCAGTGTCACTCTCTCAACCCGTCTCCTAAACTCTCGTTTTTGGACCTTTGCCCCCCACACGTTTAATCAAGCCAAAGCTAATGCGTTTCATTTATTGTTCATTTGGAAATTTTGCCCGAACTGACCTCAGACAGAGTGTTTTGCGTTGTTGTTTGTGTTGTTTGTGTGTGTGTTGTTGTGCGAGAGTGAGAGCTGCTGCTGCTGAAGGTACAGGGAGAGAGGAGGACGACTGGGACACACACACACACACACACACACATGGTCTTTTGTTCAGTGCTGCGACAGTTGGAGCAGTAAAAGCTGCAGAAATATGAAACGACGAGGGAGGGCAGTGAATATTTCACACTCGAACAATAACCATCGATTCATTTGTTCTGCTGACGATTCTCCAGCGTCGCTCAGCACAGAGACCCAATCCCAAATCTGCTCACTAACTGGATTTTCAAACTCATAGAAAAACCTCCTATGCTCTCTGTCGTCAGCATGTGTGTGTGTGTATGTGTGTGTGTGTGTGTGTGGGGTGGGGGGGCAGATATTGTCCAGGGGCTCGTGGGTAAATAAAAGCAGTCGGTTCATTTGGCTTGTGCGATCTGGCTGCTCTTTGATACTTTGGCGTGCGTCCTGCTGTCTGGCCTGGCAGTGTTTCTAATGGCATTACCCCGAATGAGACGTTTGGCTCCCATCTCCCCTATCAGGGGACATAGACCCAGGGGCCTCACATTCACGTGTGTGTGCGTGTGTGCGCATGTGTCGTAGTATAAACACACACGATTGATTGTAAATATTATAGAATATACGTAAATTCTCTTCCTAAAATCCAGAAAACCTGAACTCAGACATCTCCTTTCTCCAGACTCGTTCTCTCTGGCTGGAGCTCCCCTGGGGCTGTGGAGGAGGATGGAGCGCGGAGGGGAGAGTCCCATCACCCAGGACAGTCCTGAGCGGAGGGGAGGCAGCCCGGACCTCAGTGGCCTCCCACCACCGGGGAAGAAGGGCCGTCTGGAGCTGAACGGGAGCCCCACTGGGCCACGTGTACGTCACAACGGCGCCCCGCCGAGGCCCCTGGGAGGTGAGCAAGGCCATCGAGTTATCTGCCTGTTATTTAAAAGCCAAACATAAACAAACAGGTTTTCCATTATCTGAGGTTCGACCAGTCGACCTCACCTCTTGTTCTGTGGCGGTTTAATGGTGTTGAACTGGTGACTTGAGCTCTGAACGTTTACAGGACAGAGGTGGATAAAATGTAGATTTTTGGGAAATGCGAGTTTGGACGCCTGTATTGTGTTATATTTTTTTTCGGAATAGCGCCGTGTCTCAGCAGGTGTCAGAGTCTTGTGGCAGTGCTTGGCCACACGCTGGCTGTGTGTCTGGGAGTCTGGCTCGGAGCGCTGTGTTGTCATGTGGCTGCTCTGCAGGGAAAAACCCTGAGCTGCTCCCACACTGTTAATCTATACGTCTGGGGGGAACTGTATAACACAGGCTTTCCAAATAAAGGAGATTGCTCCATATAAATAAGATTTATACAACTCACTCTGAGTTATCGATCCTTGCAGTCATTGTGAAAGTTGTTTCTTGTTTATGTCTGCATGTGTGCGCACGCGTGTGTGCGCACTCAGCCTGGGTGTTTCTATTGTCATATGTTTACAGGAACATCTTCATTTAAGTTTTTCCTCCATTTTTAACTTAAATCTTAGGGGGGAAAAAATCTGGCAGAATCCTTCACATACATTTTGCTCTTTTTTTCCAACATGGTCCTGATCTAAATGATTTTTGCTGTTTAAACTGGATGAAAACTTTATGGCGATTTTAGGGCATTCAACTGAAATATTAATCTCAAAATTCATCTCTGAAAATTTCTGTGGGACGTTTTAGAGTAAGAAAAATACATTTCTGTGGGTTTGGACGGTTGCAGACTGTAACGCTGGACTTGTGTGTGGTTTAGGAAAAAGTTGAAGAGGTTAACAAATCAACGAGGAGCTGAGCGAGAGGAGGAATCAATGTGGAGAGAATGAATGAATGGAGTTAAAGGTAAAAAAAAACATGACGATGGAGTCGGGGGGGTGGAGAGGGAGGACGACACAGAGGAAGGGGTTTCCTGCTGAACGGATGGTTGGTCTGTAATAATGACGGGTTGTCTTTGAAGACAGGAAACTCAACGTGTCTCCTCCAAACCACACTACTGCCACACACACACTACTGCCCCCCACACACACACACACACACACACACACACACACACAGATATTTACATACTCTCACACACCATATGTCCACATTCACAAATGTATTTGCTGTGGCACTGACAAAAGAAATTCTGTGGACACACACCTACTTACACTCCACATACACACACACACACGCGCACGCACACACACACACACACACACTTACATTTTAATATCTCTGTTTCACTCATCCCCATACATATTAGAGGGATTAGAGGTTTGAGGTAACATCACATCATCCAAACCAGATCATACAGTCAGCGGGCAAATCACAGGACACTGGCTATAAGAGGAGACAGACTGAGGTGGAGACAGAGGGTAGAGCGAGATAGAGGCCGAGAGAGAGAGCGAGAGAGAGAGAGAGAGAGAGAGAGAGAGAGAGAGAGAGAGAGAGAGAGAGAGAGAGAGAGGCGCGCTGGTCGGAGGGAGCTGCTCCGTGTTGACAGTTATATTTCCCTGTTGGGGGAAATTCACTTACTTGAATTGGCAGTGTGCTCCAGTGTGTAATTCACTCCATGAGAGCCTGGAGGACTGGGAGCTGGGTGATTAATGAGGAGGAAATAGAAATATAGGAATTGACTGATTAAAACAACGGGTGGGATGGATCTGTATGTATGTGTGTGTGTGTGTGTGTGTGTGGAGGAGCATGTGTGTAGTGGCATATGTGTGTGTGGATGGCGTGGTGTCCATGTGGTAGAACACACTGCTGTGTGTGCGCCCTGTGTTATTAGTGCTGGGACGCTGCCTAATGCACGCAGTCCATCATTCCTTCAGAGAGCTTTAATTAATTGCCAGTTGACAGGTGGCCCAAAACCAAAAGCCTTTCAGGAAAAAGGGCTGATATTGGTGCAGGGAGCCAGCGGGTCGGAAAAGTTGGGATTACTGTAAGCAGCGAGCAGCGAGATGGAACAAGTGGCCATGTTTTATGACCTTATTTATAACACAGAGCTCAGAGGGATTCTCACACAGTCACAGTAAGGTGTCGTGATATGAGGAAGTGAGTGTTTCCCGCACTGTGTTATTACACTGACATCCACACCTACTCCACACTGTGAGTGTGGTCTGCTGAGGTCAGAGAGGTTTCAGAGCGTTTGACCTTTACCCTCCCCTGAACTAGCCTTTAAACTACAGATATGAGATCAGTCGTCTGTGACAGAAATTAATTTTTTTTTAGGTGAAGTTACAGATTCCTGCTGCAGTCGTCATCACGAGTCTTTGAATTTGCATAAAGGACAATGATCACATGATCATATGACCTGAAGAAATTACCATTACTACTATTAACGTTCATTTGAACGAGTGTCGTTGCCAGTGAATGACACTCGGAAACGCAGCTCATTTGTTTTACACTGTGGATTTCAGGTGTTGTTCAACAGTGTAAAATATAAGGAGGTTGAAGCAATTACAGGCTTGACCCCGCCATAAACACATCCACATGTTCCTGTCTGTGTTGTGATCACAGGCAATAGAAGCCAGACATTAAACACACTCCTCACACTGTTGTCTCCCTTCCCCTCTTTGACAGGTCTGATGATTCCCGTCTTCTGTGTGGTGGAGCAGGCGGACGGAGGGATTCAGACGGACGGGTGTGAGGGGAGAGAGGAGCATGCAGAGTTTGTGCTGGTCAGGAAGGATATTCTCTTCTCTCAGCTGGTGGAGACGGCTCTGCTGGCCCTCGGCTACTCCCACAGTTCAGCCGCACAGGCCCACGGTCAGTCAGCCATTTCCCTCCATCACCTCCACACCTCCTCAACAATTCACTCAATACGTTACTCAACTCATAAAGCTGAATTTGGTTTGTTTGAACAAATATAAATCAGGTGCGTCACAAGAGGAATAATAATAGAAGTGAGTTGGTAGCTTTGTTACAGAGCCAGGCTAGCTGTTTCCCTCTGTTTCCAGTCTTTATGCTAAGCTACTCAGCTGCTGCATCCAGCTCCACATCAGCATCCTCATTTAACTCGTGTTAAAAAATAACAAACGCATTAAGACTCAGTCAAACCTGTTTTAACGCGTGTCACGGTGAACTATTCTATACTGCACTCTTTCTGAGGACGACAAAGTGAAACTCAACAGAAGTCAAACAGTAGCGATGGAGACAGGCTTCACGGTTCATC
Source organism: Trinectes maculatus (assembly GCA_016785345.1). Lineage (NCBI taxonomy): Eukaryota > Metazoa > Chordata > Actinopteri > Pleuronectiformes > Achiridae > Trinectes > Trinectes maculatus. Next base: position 42,854 of record JAFBJQ010001108.1, read on the forward strand.
AGAGAAAACCTCCCACACCCAGCTGAAAGTCAAACCTCAGACAGAGAGTCGTCATCATCGCAGTAGTGGACACGACTGTTTGTGACGCCATAAAAATGAGCACGGAGCAACAACGACGCGGCCAAAATCAATAACGTGGAAACAGGCTGAAACTGTTCAGGCTTGGCAGAAAAACACAGAACAACCATTTTCTGTAAAGCCCGGTACTATACAATCATCCGCAACTCAAAATATCTGAGGTCAAGCTGCCTCTCGTTGTTAGCATAATGAGAATTTCACCAAGGCCATTATTAATAGTCATGATTTTCCAACCACCGAGTGTCTCCCACTGTGTAAACTCTGGTACAAGTGAGTCAGAGCGAAACGTCCTGCAGCTCGGGGGTCAAGACGGAGAATGGTCTTTGAAAGGGGACTCTCCCTCTAATCAGTGGCCTGGGAAAAGACATGGATGTGAGGTTGTCTATTTAGAGCAGACGCTGTATTGTCACAGCGGTAATAAGCACAAGAATGTTTTAAAAACACAACTAAGACACAGACAGAGCCAGTAAAACTCATTAAAAACACAACAAAGAGCTGGACAGGAATGTCCCCGCCAGACAAAAATACATTGTGTGTGTGTGTGTGTCTGTGTGTGTGTGTGTCAGAATGTTTATGAAGCAGACAAAAAGAAAAACTGTAATTTATTGTTGAACACATGGTCCTCATCTGCCACAGGACAGTGTCCTCCACTCCTGTTATTTCTCAAAGCGTGCAGAATATTCCATCTGGGGACGTTGCCTCACATCCACATAAAGCGGTAACAACAGGGACAAGGAGCAACGCGGCTACCGGGTCAGAGTGAAAGATAGTGGGAGACCCCGTCTGAGTGTTTGTCTTTGACATCTCATTTAGTCTGCAGTCTGCAGAGTCACAGCATTAACCACAGCGTCCATTACACTGATATGGAGGAAGGACTGTGTCTCTTTACCAGTAAAGTGTGGAGCTGCAGATTCACCTGATTCATCCATTCCAATCTCTTTGTTTTTCATGTTGTCAAACTGACACTTGATAAATTGTTTGTGTTTTGCTGCTGACTCGGCTAATTTTATCAGTGGAATTCAGTCTGTTTTCAAACAGGCTCTAAAATTTGTTGTGATCTGAGAATTAAAAAAGACATTTTAGAAAGATGGGCATAAAATACACTGATTATTGTAATGTGCTTTGGTCATAGTTCATCAGAGCGTGGGTCAGGTGGTCAGAGGTGGGATCAGACGAGTTGGGAAAAATAATGATAATTTAATCATTTAATTCTCCACAGACTTCAAAGACTAAACGGGACGTCACAAGGCAACACAAACAAAACTCTGACTGACTTGAGCACTGGTCACTTGTAGGAACACACCCACACTGACACACACACACACACACACACACACACACACAACCCATGCAAGAGAAGATCACCACACGCTACGACTCACATACACTCAGCACTGTATACTGTCCAGTATCACAGACAAAACATTCCCACACACACACACACACACACACACACATGCAGGCCTCCTTCTAAAATGAATACTTTTTGTTTTTTAAAACAAGCGTTTATGTTAAATGAATAATTTCTGGCTTAAATTATACATTTTTCCCCCTGCGGTCCACAACCAAAATTACACAGAGTCCCAGCTATTTTCTCCCTGTTTGAATTGTGTCCTGCATTCTTGTGTCCCAGCAGTGTATTTAAAGTGCCCGCTGAGGACCATGGCCTTTCTTTAATTAGCTTAGGCCAGTAATTAGCTGGGAGATATTGTTTATTTCAATTATAAGGGTCTGAAGGCTTTTATAGAATGGATGGGAGCAGACCTGTACTTTACGGCTTGAGTCGGTGAATAGTTAACAGTGGTCAGTGACAGAGAGAGAGAGAGAGAGAGAGAGAGAGAGAGAGAGAGAGAGAATATTGTTGCAGTGCCACGTCTGACAGGCCAATAAGGGTGACTGCAGCAGAACATGTCAGCAGTTTAACAGACACCTGTGGTAAAATCCCTGATGGTAGATGAAAGTCTTGGTTCTGGTTGGTGATGTTACTCCTGTCACTCCTTCTCCTAAAGACAGTGACTGTTCATGAATGACACTGCTGTATGAAGAAGTTATACAGCAGCGTCCTTAAACCCATTTGGGTTTAAGGCCCCTGTGTTTATTTATTAGTGAACAATATCGGTCAGCTATTATCGTTTTTCCTATTAGAACAGATAGTTAATACTACACTGTGATGTCTTTCTCCTCTTATAGTTTAAAGTTTCAATAAGCTTCACCGGTAAATTAAAAAACACAAACACAACCAATATATCACAACAAGAATTTGTTGTAACTTGGCGGGATGAATGAAAACGGAACATTCGCGGGTCAGATTTAGCCTGTTTCCGTGGAGGAGTGTCTCTGACATGACGGCCTGACAGTGGTGAGTGACATGAGGGGCACGGGGCGATGGCACATGATGTGCTCGTGGGTGAGTGTGGGCAGGAGTCTGTGTGTGTGCAGGCGCGTGTGGGTGTTGATGAGAGGAGTCAGGGACGTCAGAGGGTGTTTGTGTTCGGGTTTGCGTTTGCGCGGATGAGCGCACTCAGACATGAGCCAAGCCACCAGCCGGCCACATGAAAGCCCGTCTCCAGGAGGTGGAATTTTAATGTGGAAATTGGAACAATGATTTCTACTTTTAAATGTGGACAAGAAGCAGAACCCATCAAACAGCAGAGCCTCAATTATTAATTCATTAACCACCTCACTGTGTGTGTGTGTGTGTGTGTGTGTGTAAGCTGGTACATGTGCATGTCCACTTCTCTCTGCTGTCATGTGTTCCCTGTGAGTGTATGTTTGTCTGCTTATTCATGCATTAGTCAAATGGTTACGGCTTCTTTCACATGCTGTGGACGCTGCTGCCAGCAGAGAGCGAGAAACTGTTTTTGTGTTTGTGTGTGAAAACCAAAGAGGCGGAGGAGAGGAGGATGGGCTCATTGTTTTCCTTCTGTCTTCAAATGATCAGTGTATTTAATCCCCATCTCTCTAAAAATGTTTTTCATTAGACAAACAAAGAAAAACATTCTGCATTTGAAGTTCAGGTTATTACATTATTACTATTATTATTACAATATTTCATTTCACATGTGACAACCACTAAGAAAACCACATGTAAAAATACCAGCTCATAACATCACATGAACTAATTATACACACGCTTTTCAGAAAAGAGATTTAAATCTACGTGTTTTTCTGTAAATAGGAAACGGACTTGTTTGTGATAAAAAATATTAACTTTTTTTTTCTGTTCTATTGCTAAAATAAAGCTATAGCTGGTTCTGTTTGGGTTGTTAAAGATCTCCATGGTGGTCTCTGGCTCCTCTGGGGTTCTTCCCTGCCCTGAGGGTTCCAGCCCATTCTGCTCAGAGTGGATTAAATGATGCTCCACTCGGACCAGATAATTCAGAACACTGCCCGAGACATAGCTGAGCTATAAAGCCAGTGTAAAGACTGAAAAAACAAACAAAAGAGATGTAGAGACGGGGGACAGATGACAACGGATTGGGGCGGGGAGGTGGAAGACGGAAAGACAGGGAGGGACAGTAGGGAATAAGGGGACAGAACGAGAGAGGGACGCGTCTGGATCCCATTTAATGGACAGTAATGTGATTAGCTTTGTTTAGTTTTCACAGCTCCAGCCAGTCCCCACCAACAACCTATGTCAGCGCGTGGCAGCCTCTCTGTGTGTGTGTGTGTGTGTGTGTGTGTGTGTTGTGGTGGCTTGAGTGTACATGTACGTTTGAATGTATTGTCTTGTGCTTGCAAGGTTTTTCAGTCCAACACAGACACACACAGACACATACACACACAAACACACACACACACAAATCTATGTGCATGTGCGTTTCCTGTGACATACACCTCAAATTACACAAAAAACATGTTACGGCTAAAACACAAGTGAATCCAAATGTGAAGTAAGAACTGATGACAGTGTGGTGAAGAAACACAAAGATGCTGCTGAGCATTATAAACATAAAGATCAAAATATATTAAAAAAAAAAATCAACACCCTGCATCTCACTGGCTAAACCTCCCACTGGCTCAATGAGCAGTTTCTTCGACACAAGGAGACTAGACATCAACTCTACCTTCACTAGTTCTATGAGTAGCTACTAATCCAAAAGCCAGCCATGGTTACACAGCTCTTCACAGTCTCTCTCTCATACAGTTTAACTACAGGTGACACCCTGCTCTTTGGTTCTGGAAACTCAGTTTTACACACGCTGTCACTGTTTAATTGGTTCCAGTCATTTCACCACTTAGCCACTCCTCTGAATGACCTGTGACCCTTGACCTGTCTTAACAAATAACGCAACAAGGTGTCAGAGTGAGTTTGTGTGTGTGTGTGTGTGTGAGACCAGCTGAGCCACAGCAGCCAGTTTCAAACAGCACGTCGGCAGCTTGTTAGCAGTTAACCGACTGATATTCACTCTCCGCTGCCTCATCTGATCAAGAACCAAAAAGACAATAACGACAAAAGACAAACTTACTGACTTCAGTTTCTGACCTATGTGAACAGGTTGCCAGGTAACAGCCTTGTTTTCATCATGCTCTTATTGCACTATAAAAGTTAAATATGTGAAATGCTGTGTGTCTGTGTCCAGGCATCATCAAGGTGGGAAGGTGGAACCCTCTGCCCATCCACTTCCTGACCGACGCCCCGGAGGCGACAGTGGCCGACATGTTGATGGAGGTCTACCACATGGTCACGCTACGTATTCAACTCCAAAGGTCAGACTGCACTGGAAGGACTCTTGGTTGACAGTGCGGATTTTTGCGGGTCAAAAAGATATCATAGCCTTCCAACTTGAAAAACGCATAACTGAAACACAAAAGCTGCAGCGAAACAAGCCAGTGGGGATTAATCTATTATCTACCTCCATCGGGGAGAATCTGTGTGCCAGAAACGCTGAGCTCCCCAGACTAAGTGAATCAGGATCTTGATGGACAGATAAAAACATATAAACTCCAGATGAGAGGATTATTATTGTTATTGTCTCAGCAAATACCAGCCAGGTTTGTTTACATGTTTATGTGAATATCCATGGCAACACCTTGTGTTTGGCATCAAAATGATTTATCTGACATAAAAACAGGAAGACTGCTGGATGATAGGTCCACACAGGATGTTTGGCTGACTAGTGAGGTTAATTTGGGGTTAAAGGAATAGTTTCTAGATTTGAAAAGGTATGAGAGGACTGATACAAATCACATGTCAGTAAATATGAAGCTACAGAACCCAGTTAGCTTAACTACATGTCCAGCGATTAAGCAGCAGTCACGTCACTTCATAATAAACATCTATCTACTTCCACAACACAGCCACCTGTTTACTGCCTACAGCTGAAATTACTGGATGATCAGTAAGTCAACTAATAAAAAGGTGATTGACAACAATTTCCAGATTTATTTGTCGATTAAGTGGAAATAAAACTTTAACTGGAACTACCATTACCCCTTCTGACGGTAAACTTTCTGATTGTCAAACAAAATGTGTCATATATATAAAATGTAGAGTTCTTGTAATAATAATAATAATAATAATAATAATAATAATAATAATAATAAGGATGGACACATTTTATAAACTAAAGAAATCACTTGACTATCAAAATACAACAATGGATTTGTTATAATTTTATAACTAATATCTTTTGTAATAATTACTGTTTGTGTGTGTGTGTAGTTTTTCAAAGCTGGAGGACCTGCCCTGTGAACAGTGGAACCACGCCACCGTCAGGAACGCTCTCAAAGAGCTGCTGAAAGAAATGAACCAAAGCACTCTGGCCAAAGAGTGTCCTCTGTCGCAGGTAACGACAAGTGGCTCCACAACAACACACACAGCCTCCAGATGATCCACAACAACACACACAGCCTCGAGATGATCCACAACAACACATCAATACTTACAACAACACATCAATACTTATCAATACATAGATTTCTTTTAATCATATCTGCCCCTCAGGGTGATCTTTACATGTGCTTTACTCTATTAGTAACGCTCAGTGACTGAACCATTACATGTTCTGAAGTGTAGACATAGTCCTACATACACTGTATTGATTACTGGTATTGCATTTTAATCAAACTCCACTCAGCGCAAAATTAGTCACGTCTCAATGATCGGGCTGAACTCCCCAGCTGCGTGTTTGGCCTTCCTCTCCTCCTAATCACTTATGTGTGTCAGATGTGTGTGTGTGTGTGGGGGGGTGTGCATACAGAGTTTAAATGGAGCTCTGGTGGGGGTGTTGATCGCAGCATCAATTGCAAGCATATGTGTGTGTGGCTGGAGATTCCCTTTCTGCACCATACTGACTTGACTTTCCATGGGTGGCTTCCAATCATGATTAATGTTTGTCTATTTCTATTACACGTGTGTATCTGTGTGTGTGTGTGTGTGTGTTTGCCATGTGGTTGTTGCGTGAGTGTAATCATTTCATGTCATGTTGGCTGTTAATTATCTTTCCCTTCTCTGTCTCCCTCAGAGTATGATCTCCTCCATAGTGAACAGTTCCTACTACGCCAACGTCTCCACTGCCAAGTGCCAGGAGTTCGGACGCTGGTACAAGAAGTATAAAAAAATGAAAGGTGAGCCGACAGTGTCAGACAGTGGTTCACTGATAAAAACTGATTCACTGTCCTCCTCTACACATCGTCACACTCAGAGTGGACTGCAGAGCTGCAGTTTCCACATGTTGCCACAGTAGTTATGCCTTTAGACAGATAGAGACATACTCAGCAGGGGGCCCCTGAGGGCAGGAGGCCCCCAAAGGGCAGAGTCTCTGTTTGAAGTGATTGTCTCTGTTTGGGGAAATGAATCAAAATGAATAAAGAGGCACAAGCAACCACAAAGACACAAAAGAAAGAAACAACTACAAAAAGATGCAAAACAACCACAGAGATGTCTCTTTGAATCTGCGGCTGCTGCTGTTATGTGGAAGGGATGTGGGCGCTTTGACATGTCTCTGCCCAGGGGTCTATTGTTTCCTAATGCGTCCATGGCTACGCCACAGGAAATGTGCACCTCCTCTAATGCTCGACACTGGTGGTGATTGCTGACGACAAAAACAACATGGGGAAGCTCTCGCAGGCTGAGGAGGTGACACATCCATCAAAACCAGTGTCCAGTGTAATCTCTTCACTCCCAGTGATCACTGCTCCCTCTCTGACATGTCAGCTGTCAATGACAGAACCATATGGTCTGATCGCATATGAGTCATTTATGTAAAGCTGCTGTAGCGCCTCCGATTCCCCCTTGAAGTATAAATCAAAACCTGTTTTACAATGCTCCTGTTAATCTCTTGTGTCAAGTTCAGGCATGCACCCAGCGATGAAGGCTGCGTGAGCGTGTCGCTTTGCATAAAAACTGCAGACAGATTATTCCAATCCGCTGCGGTACAACGTTTCAAATATTCAAAAAACATGGTCTATGAATTTTCTAAAACAAGTCATCTGTGAAGTGCCAAGGCCCGCCCCTCGACCACAGCGGCCCCTCCCACCCAACCATCATTTCCTTGGAAGCGCCATCGTAAACGTCACATTAAAAGCAGAGAGAGGAAGTGAGAGAGGGCGAGGTGACGGCAGAGCCTGCTGCTGACTGAGGGGGGCGGCTGAGGCATCGGTTCGCCTCTTCAGCTGGCACCCGACTCACTTCCAGATGTCAACGCACACATAGGACAGGCTCACTACAGTCTGACTGGATGCTACACGTCAGTCATAGACAGGAAGCTCAGGATACGTGCACATTATAAAGTTAATGTCTGACCCCGGAAACAACGATGGAAACAACAAAGTCACCTCATGCTCCATCTAGTAGCTACTCTGGAGATTTGCATCACATGATCAACAGGATCTGTCCTCAGCAGACTGAGTTTATTCTGTTTATTAGCTGAAGTGAATTGTTTGAGTCTGTCTAACAGCAGCATCAGGGAGTTGACGTCTGACTGGTGTTCTGTATCTGTCTCATTGAGCAGTAGATTATCTGGAGAAGATGTGGTCTGGAAGAGACGCTGCTGACATCAAAAGTAAGATATCTGATCAATAGAACACCGTGAGGAAGATGTTTGATTTTACTCTGTGCTAAGGTCTGAGCTACGATGCAGTTTATATATGATATTATTTTTATACTTTCACTCCACTACAGTCTTTTACATATCTGACTCTGAGTACATCTGCTCCACAGTAGAGAGAGACAACATGGCAGACTTCTGTGTGCTGGGTCAGAGACCGCCTCCTCACCTGGCCGGCCTGGCCCAGCTCAGTCACCTGGGTGCAGGTGGTCCACTCCTAAAAACTGGATCTGGAGATCCACAGGCCCCCTCCCAGCCCCCCCAGCAGCCTCCACCTCCTCAACAGCAGCCCTCACCACACGGTCCTCTCCACCACAGCCCTCCTCTGCGTACCAGCCAGGTGCCTCCTCCGCCTCCTCCACCCCCACCCGGCGCCCTGCAGCCCCTGCTGGGCCCAGGTGGGCTGCTCTCCCCTCAACTCTCCCCACAACTGGTACGTCAGCAGCTCGCCATGGCCCACCTGATCAACCAGCAACTAGCCGTTAGCCGCCTGCTGGCCCACCAACACCCCCAGGCCCTCAACCAGCAGTTCCTCAACCACCCACCCATCCCCCGGGGCTCCTCCAAAGCTGTTGGTGACCATCCCGGGAGCAACCCCTCGGCCGCCGAAGTCTCCTCTGAAATCTACCAGCAGGTCAGAGACGAGCTGAAGAGAGCTAGTGTCTCCCAGGCCGTGTTCGCCCGTGTGGCATTCAACCGCACGCAGGTAGGAAAACACAAGCGACTGCAGTCAAGAAGGTTGGGAGAGCATTAAGTGTGAAAGAGGGAGAGGAGCAGCAAGGTGATGCATCACAGATATTCTCAGGTGGAATTCAGGATTAGCTGATGATGAGGTTGTGCCGTACAAGAATCAAAATGTCCCTGAGCTACATATTCTCAGACAGAACTGATCATACTTCCTGTTCCCCACAACATAGCAGGTGAGAGATGTTCTCACTTTCGCCTTCACAGCGATGATTAGTGACTGATGTCACAGATAGACTATATTTTTTTTTCACACAGGGTCTGACTAATTTTGTGGTCACCCACCTCATGGTATTTTCAGTGGGATTAGCAGAAGCATGGCAGGGAGGCTTGCTGGGTCATTGAGTCTCCTTCCCGCCCTCACAGCAGCACAATTACCTGATGCATTCACGCTGTGTTAAACTTTTCACCCTATGCCCCATTAGATCAATGTAATAGGAGTTGGCTCACTGACACACTGGTACCGAGACCAGGTGTCTTTCACTAAGTTTTGTACGCGTGTCTCTTCATTTGAGTGTAAATATGGGAATACTGGATAACTGCATTTCAGTTTATGGAAAAAGTAGTCTCTGCCCGAAATGATACTCTATGAAGGTTTTTTCACCCATGTTTTAGCTTTTATGATAAAAACTAAAAACAGTTGCAAATACACTGTTAATTCTGCGCAACAGTAAACGTTCCATCATTTACAAGGCAAACTGAAAACACACACTGGGACTGAGATCAACAGCTTGTTTAAAGGAACAGACGCTTGTAAAGATGTAACACATCTTTTTTTGTTGAGTTCTTAGTGCAAACATGTGTTTGTGTTGCTCAGGGTTTGCTATCAGAGATCCTGAGGAAAGAGGAGGACCCTCGCACTGCGTCACAGTCCCTGCTGGTGAATCTGAAAGCAATGCAGAACTTCCTCAACCTGCCCGAGAGCGAGAGAGACCGGATCTACCAGGAGGAGAGAGAACGCACCATGAACCCTTCGGTCGGCCTTCCTGCCTCCAACTCGTCCAACCCCGGGGCGGCACGCCTCTCGCAGGTTAGTGTTCTCTGGATCTAGCACTGTCCACAGCATTTTTAAAGTTTTTTTGAAACGACTGCATCATAACAGTATGAACATCTGATCATAATACGGCAAGTGGCGTGTGTGTCTATGTGTGTGCATAGAAAGTGTGGGAGAGGAGCTTGGATGACCAGATAAGCCCTGATACCTGGGCCTCCATCTGGAAGAACAAGACTAAGATCACCAACTCGGTGAGTTATCTAGCATCTAGTAGACTGCAGCACGACATGTACTCCGTCATAAAGCCGACGCTGGGATTTGAAAGATTTTTTTTTATCTTAAACAAATTCCATTTCTAATGGGAAAACAACTTCAAAGCAATCATAGGAGCATATTGTAAACATAAAAGACATTACACAGTATTTGGAAGTTTCTTTCCATGTGCGCAAAACAATTTAGCAATGTCAGTGATAAGAAGTTCTCTCTGATGTCAGGTCAAATGCCCATTCATGGCTCTGGGTGAATATTCTTATTATGTCTTTGTAAAATTATCTCAGCATCGTTTACACTAAGGGAATGTAAGCTAGCTGGTCTGTACATGTCTTGCGGATGACTTCAAACACTGTGTATACAAGGCCTCTGAGAGCCAATACATGTTGGCTCAAACAGAGACAACAGAGAATGACAAAAGAGAAGGACTTAATGACTTTGATCTGTAAACAAAAGTCATGTGGAGACGTGCGCTGCAGATGTGCAGCTGATGCTCATACAGGGAACACTGCCTGTCTGTTCTCCAGGCAACTTGGCCTGATCATCAGCTGATAACCTACTTATATGTAAACACAAGTTTCAGGAAAAGCCTTTGCAGCAAAACCATGAAGTGCCTCGCTGATATTCCCCATTATCTGACAACTGCTGAATCACTCAAAGCCCACTCGTTCTGTTTGCAACTCACTGTGCGTGTTTCTCCTCTCTTCCAGCCCAAGCCGTCCGGTCCGGCCCCCGACCTCCCACTGAAGCTGGAGTCGCTGGTCAACATCACGTCAGGCATCTATGATGAAATCCAGCAGGAGATGAAGAGAGCCAAGGTGTCCCAGGCTCTGTTCGCAAAGGTGGCAGCCAACAAGAGCCAGGTGAGCGGGCCGCCTGAGGAACAGAGGCCAGATATAAATATTATCATTTACATCTACGGATTCAGTTCACGTCTTTTTCATCTCCAGAAAAGTGAAGACAATAACGTTGTTTATTGCTTGATGTAAAACCAGGTTTGAAAAGCTGATATTTCATGAATACGATTCCTGATGAGTACAGCATGAGGGAGTCAGATCCTGAAACTGCAGAGGCCATGTTGAAATTTGTTTTTAATCACTCAGAGCCCTGATTTCCTAATACACCGGTAATGCTGTTTATTCAAAATGTATTTAATAAACTGTGGAAATCAACTTTTTGATGTCACACACAAGCAAATCAGTTGACTTTTCAAACAGACCCTTTTTACCCACGATGCAGCGGTACCTGCAGGTTTCACCTCGACATATAGTTTGACCATTGTTTTTGTTTTTTTCTATCTGCGTTGGGTTTAGGGATGCGGTGACAATGCCCCCCCACCCTCCACTTAAACATGATACATGTTTGTTTCCCTCCTCAAGACAGACAATGAATTTAGAGGGAAAAAATATATAGATAAGTAAAATGTGAGAAAAACCCTGACAGACTAAATCTGGTGTTAAAGGGAACAAATGACAGTGGCAGCCTAAATGAAAGTGAATCCCGTCATACATGCATACACACATGGCCACCTCATAGAGCGGTGCAGGACTGTAGCACTGTGGCTGAGTCGCCAGGTGTAAGTGTGAGAAAACGTGTGATTGTGTATGGAGTTATGTGCGTGCGGTAGGCGAGGGTTCGGGGGTTTGACTCAGGGTCACGGCTCAGTGCACCCATCTGCTGCAGCTGGCCACAAGGACAGAACGAGAGAGATGATCAGGCTATTAGCGGTGCACGCTGCCTGTGGTGGCTGGTTGAACACAACAGCTGGTGTCACAAACCGAACCAGTCTAGCAGATATAATCGAATCTTCTCCATCCACCCCCCCCAACCCCACCCTGCTCCTCTCCGACACTCACCTCACGCATTTCCTCCTTTTCTTCTAAATTTAATTCTGCTGTGCTACTTTATGTACTAAGGAATTGTCCAAAATTTGGGGAGAGATAATTAGTTTATGGTTAAAAGTGGGCTGAGAGGATCAGTATCACTATCACGTGGGCAGTTACAAGAATCCTACAAATAGCTCAGAGAAAGAAACACAAGTTATTTTTGTACAATTACAAAAAACACACACTAAAATTAAACTAGTATACTTTATTTTTTAAATTTTGGACACAGTCAGAGCTGCCTCTCTGAGAGAAAATTAATAATAAAAAATATTTCATTGACGTCACCTGTCTTGTTAAACTCACCTCTGTCAGGGCTGGCTGTGCGAGCTGCTGCGGTGGAAGGAGAACCCCAGCCCTGAGAACCGCACACTGTGGGAGAACCTGTGCACCATCCGCAGGTTCCTGACGCTGCCGCAGGTGGACAGAGACATGGCGTATGAAGAGGAGTCCAGACACCATCACACCGAGAGGCTGCACACCGTCCTCCACCTGCCACAGGACACGCAGGTAAGAAGCAGACAAGAACAGACATCTTGCACCCCGACGTCCAGCTGTGAACACAGGTACACATTCAAAGCATTTGTATTTTTATTTCTAGTCCACTGCATTTTTACTATATATAATAATCCAGTATCTTAAATAAATAAAAATGATCTCAAAAAATTACAATGATAAAATGCCGGTAAACATGAACGCAAATATGATGATATAATTACATCATAGATACATCATTGTAGTAATCAAATATTTGTAGACAGATTTTCCTTGTGTTTTAATAATTGCTCCCAGTAAAATAAACAGCTTCTTTATTCATAAAAAACATGAAATAATTGTATGCATCTCCTGATCATCTGCATAGTTGTTGAGGTTGAGTTTTTGTGCAGCTAACAGTGCTGTAAATCCACTGACCATGTCAAAGGAGTACGGATCTGTACACTTATTATATTCGGTTTGTATTAAGTAGGCTATGTAGAGTGGCGTTTGATCTCGTTGTGTGTGCCCATGTGTTTGTGTGTCTGTGCGTGCCCCACTGGAGCACAGAGTAAACAGAGTTACTGGGTGGTGTGGCACAGGAGGAAATGCCCCATTAGTTTTTGAGGATGGAGGCAGAGGCTGGGGGAGACGGAGACGGAGATCGATTCAGGAAACTCGTTGATGTGTTGGTCTCTTTCATTAACTGTCCATGATGAAGCCACCCTGTCTATCTGCCTGGAGCCCTCGCTGACGTTTTATTGCTCCTGAGCCGCATCGATAAAACCTTATCTCCCACTGAGCAGATCCTCCAGAGAGGAATCACGGAAAAATAATCACAAACTTTCCTCACAATCTACGTTCATAAATTTAGCTTTGTCTCTGTCGTCCAGCACGTTTTATATCCGAGGATTTTAACATCAATATAACATGTATGAGTGGAGTGAGTGGCTCAAACCTAGCTGAACCTAGCCCAGTATATATACAAGGTTTTAACTGCAACCTCACCCCAAATCCCATCAAGTTGCTGTTCTGTACTTTTGATCTTATCACATGACCTTCATCAGCCCATGGATTTTTACAACAACAATCTATAACCTATAACCTATAATCCCAAAACAATATACTAGTCCTATGTGATAATGAATATCACATGATAAGATAGAACACTCCAAATAACATATACCTATACATATATATAAGTGAATCAGTGAATCATCACAGTGAAAAAAGTTGTTGAAGGAACCTCTGGAGGTCAGAGCTGCTGACCTCGAAACAGTCTCACATAAAAAAACATGGTGGCTGCTCATTTTTACGCTTACATATAAATAAACCAGATGCTACAGCTTAATTAATACAATTTACAGCTGCTGATAGGTGAAATTTGTTACCATTTCCCTGTTTTCAGTCTTTACACTTGGCTGAGTGAAGCTAGATAGGTGATATTCAGTGCACAAGTGATATTACTGCAAGAATTAAAGTAATCTGAGTCAAACTGATGTGCTAATCATTTACAATGAGACACTTATATTTCCCAACAATGTTGAACTATTCCTTTAAATCCAACATGTCACTGTCATGCTCCTCAATGAATGCATGGATTGAGCCTATATCTTCTCCTGTGGAGAGACAGTCTCTCAAACTACACCCCCGAAAACAAAGCTGTTATATACCACATATAGTATATACCATATGTCATAAATCAAAAACAGGCAAAGGCTGAAACTTTTTTTTTTTTTTTGCAACTTGACACGACTCCGCCCACCTCCAATTCGCCACCGAGTCATTTTCGTCTCTTCCTGTTCCCAAACTCTGTATTAAAAGACTGATGGGAGGTCGGGGAGGAAGCTGTGGTGGCACCATTAACACATTCCTCTGCTTCTCACACACTCTCCGCAAAGACTAAAAATAAAATGTACCCTCAAAATCCATATGTCGTAACCCCCCAACCCCAACTCCACCCACCACGAGAGACACAGGGAGATGAACTGTGGTCAAATGCTGGTGATTTATTAATGGGAAATGAGGTGGGCACATGTGTGTGTTGATGTATATAACTATGTGTGTGTGTGTGTGTTCACATTGCTGTCTCCAGAACCCCCCTCCCCCTCAGATGAAGCCCCCACCAACCTCAGGCTCCAGCCGGCCTGCCACCACAGACCACACATGTGTCCCATCTGCCGCACACACAAAATCTCACACTGATAGTCAGTAATCTGAGTGCGCTTTTGTGTTTGGACAATAAGAGCGTTTCTAAAACTGTAACACCCGACCACATGAAACATGAATGCTGCGCTGCCCTCTGAGTCACGGCCGTACAGTCAGTCTACACAACAGTGGTGTGTGTGTGTGTTAGTGTGTGTATGTGTGTGTGGACTGGACTGTATGTACTGTACAGTAGCGTGAGACATTTGTGCATGTTATGGGCCTTGGGAGATCTCCCTGACTGTGCCTCTAAATCTGCAGGTGCTGTGTGTGTGTGTGTGTGTGTGTGCTCATGTCAGCAGCATCACATATCTTCATGACTGACATGGTCCTGGTGCTCGCTCCGCAGCTCTTACTCATACGAGTTTAGCAGTTAAGTGCATCCCACAGCTAATTTGGCAGCGTCTGCCCTTATAAATAATTTCTTTATTGTTTTTGCTAAATTGATGTGTGTGTGTGTGTCTGTGTGTGTGTGTGTGTGTGCGTTTGAGATTGCTCACCGTGGCTCAGACCTCAGGAGTGGTGGACCAGAAGGAGCAGTAACATCCACAGTGCTCGTCCTCCCGTCTTTGTGTCTAGTGTCAGTCAGAAGGTTCTTTACTGGCCTCACATACGACGGTGCTTCTCACCAGAGCAGCAACAAATGGCTCCTGTCAAAACACACACACCCCTACAGGCGTTTTCATATTTACAGCAGAGAAACGAACAGAGGCGCTTTCAGATGACAGATGACCAACATCGTTTATTTAAATCAGAGCCTTATATTTATCACTCCCTAATTGCCAATGAAGTCGATTTCCAAACAAAATCACTGATAAGCATAAACACAAAAATCAGAGAGGTCAAAGGTAGTGAAGTAAAGGTCATCATATGAAAGGGTCAAGACTCAAAGCTACCTGTCAAACATTATAATGTAATATAATATAATATAATATAATATAATA
>JAFBJQ010001108.1:58787-103787 GCA_016785345.1 Trinectes maculatus
TAAAGGGTCAAGACTCAAAGTATAATATAATATAATATAATATAATATAATATAATATAATATAATATAATGTAATGTAATGTAATGTAATGTAATGTAATGTAATATAATATAATAGTGTATATGCTGTAAAATAATTTTTGGAGAGATGATCAGCTACAACAGTTTGTTTGTCATCTTCGCTCGCTCTGTTTCTCGGGTTCATCGCGGTGGCCTCTCACTCACTGCTGCAGGGTGGAGTTTGGGCTTTTTGGCAAAACACAATTAAGTTAATTGTTTAATTGCAGATAAATGGAATGAATACCACACACAGTTTGAATGAAAAAAATATGCACAGTGGATGCAAATAAATTCACACCGAGCTGCACTCCCAGTTAGCCTCAATAACATTACCGTATACAGTTTTTTTTAAAACCAAAGAAGGATTATTATTTACAAAAAACAGTAAATGTGTGGTGACTCATCTACTCCCTCAGCCTGGATCCAGACCTCGTGAATCTCAGCCTCACACACTTACTCAAATTCAAGAGTAAGAAAAAGAGAGCGAGAGAGAGAGAGATTGAGAGAAAAAAGAGGAGGAAATAAAAAAATCTCACTGATTAGCAGGAAAGGTGAAGTCATGCACAAAGCTACGAGAAAAGTGATTTTTCCTTCATCACAAATTTATCTCTGTGTTAATGTTACTGTCTCCAGGGGTCTCTCTCTCACGCGCGCACACACACACACACATATACACAGTCACCAAACAGACACACGGAAAACCAGAGAGAGAGAGAGGCGGGGGGGGCTGGAGGACCAGAGCTCATTAAGGAGACGATGAATATTTCATGTTCTATAATTCTTTCATAGTTCTGCGTCGTAATTTGCCTTGATTTACGTTTAAAAGAAAACTTTTTCATTTTACTGCAGTGCACTCACAGCACTGCCAGAAGAGAGAGAGAGAGAGAGAGAGAGAGAGAGAGAGAGAGAGAGAGAGGAGGAAGGGAAAGAGTGAGACGGAGAGAAAGGGGAAAAATGTTTTCAGGAATATTGAATCATGCCATGAGAAGCGCTGGTCTGTCGGCCGCGGGGCTCCACCTCTTGTGGTTTTGGGAAAGCGGGACTGTATTGTGTTGCTCTTAAGTGACATTGAATCTCTTCCAATGAAGTGGAATGGTCAGAGGTGGGCGGAGCCACAGGGAGGGAACGCTGAAGGTCAAATCACAGGAGCAATCCTCTCTTTCCATCAGCTTGACTTAACTCAGAGGATAAAATAATGTCAGGATGAAACGTCCGTCAATAGTAGAGTTGATATGACTGGTGGATTTTATATGAAGTATATATAGAGTATGTACTATCTTGGGTTTTTTTTTAGTTTAAAATACACAATGCATCACATTTTATTGATTATCAGAACAAACAAAACTTTTAATAATGTAGTTATGATGGATTTAAGCACTGCAAAATATAGTTAAAGTATTGTTGTACTATAAACTACAAAAAAATCACCTTGACTGAGGCAGGTCAAGGTCACCACATAAATGTAAGTTATGGGTCATGTACTGACAAGATAAAACCTGAAGGACTGAAATGCTGTGGAGTGGAGACACAAAGTATCAGAGAACAGTGATACCCAAGTACTGTTAGTACTGCGTTCTACCTCAGCCGATGTTTTCTTTCAGCCGTGACCACGACCTTTCCCTGCCCTGAACCAAGGAACATGTCGTGATTTTTCCCAACCTTAACCTTAACCCTAAAAGTGACCACATGAGTCACTTTCGCAAAGTCACAAAAAAAATGATGGCGTCCTGACGATGGGACTCAGGTTTAGAAGAGCTGGGTCATTTTGGAAAGCAGACATTTTGACCCCTGACATACTGGGGTCACCTGTCGTCCCAGCTCTCTACAACACATGGCAAGACCTTTAAAAAAAGTGTTTTGAAGAAATACCCATAAACTCTGCTCTTCTTTAAAAGTCAGAAACCACAACGTGAAGGGACATGGAGGGGAGACGACTGAAGGTGTAAAAAGTGTGGGGGATGCTGGTTGGGGGGGTAGTGTAGCAGTGGCGGGGAGGGAGGAGGGAGGTGGAGGACAAATGGAGGTGGGGGCTCCTGGCATCCTCCTGTACGGGGCTGATTTGGACGTGGAGCCATGCTGGCTTGGCAGAGGCCCACTTCATTAGTGTCCTGATGCATTAGACCTGAGTGGAGAGAGGGAGGCGCAGGAGAGAGGGTCGAGGAAAAGAAGGAAAAGGCAGTAAAGGGAGAAAAAAGTGAAGGTATGAGAGAAAGAGCACAAGCATAGAGGAGGGAGGATGAACGAAGAGAGCAAGAGAGAGAGAGAGAGAGAGAGAGAGAGAGACGAGGAGTCGCTGAGGGCTCAGACCGGCCCAGTGTGCTCTCTGACATCATCATTAGAACATGAGGGAGACCAGAGACCAGGCCCTGCTGTCGATGCATATGTGTGTGTGTGTGTGTGTGTGTGTGTGTGTGTCGATTGATCCAAGAGTCCTTGTTGTCAGCCCAAATAACAGTAGAAATGATGAAGGTCTGTGAATGTGGAGAGAGAGAGAGTAGGGGTGTGGGGGTGGTGGAGACGAGAGGTTTTGCAATCCCCTCCACGATTTACCCTCAATTTAGTTATTAAGTGTCTGAGTGAGTTTGTCTGGGGGATGTTTGTGGCTGTGTGGTCCTCATTAGGACGGGGATACATGTCATTTGTTTTTTCTCCATGTGAGAAACACTCTGCCACTGATTTTCCAGCATTCTTTCAGTTTTTTCCTCAATATTTACAACTGACACTGTGTGACGGGACCAGAAGGCTGGGAGGAGAGAGAGCGAGAGAGAAATGACAAGAAAGGAAAAATACGAGTGAATTCCTGTAAATTGGAATTTCCCCCCCGAAAATAAAGCCCCTGCAAATAAAATCACAGCAATTTCATGGTCTGGCCTGCCCTCAGTATTATTTAAGTAATACCCTGTTATTATTGAAGAGAGGGAGAGAAAAGCGAATGACTATTATCTTTATGTGGGTCCTTTAATTTTAATGCGCCACAGATTTATAGCTGGGCATTCCAGTGGGGAGGCCCCTCCCTGCTCTTAAAGCAAGCGGGCGGGACACGACCACAACACTCTCACAACAGCCACTACCTTCTGACAAACAACCAAAGTCCCCACTTTCCCTCCCAACACTTCACGCTGCCCTCCTCAGTGCTGTCAAACAGCGCTGACGCTGGGCCTGACAGCTGGAGACACCCACTCCGCTGGTGACAACCCCACCATCCAAATAACAAACACATTTCTACACCGACCCTCATTGTGTCACTGAAATCTGGTTCTCACTCATCCTCTCCTCACACCTTCCAAACCAAAACCCCGTTCACAAATCCACATACTGTACCGTACTATCTGTTCACTTGCTGCATGAAAACATGTGTCTTTTATTTTAAGACCGAATGACCGGCCACCTTTAAACAACAAGTCAGTCGCTCAGACGCTCGGTGTATATGTAACAGCAAACATGCCAACTGATTACTTCCATATTGGCCTTGAAACATACAGCTATCTATAATGAGCTTCAGTGAACAATATTTTAAAGAGAGACATTGTTGTGAATATTTTGTTGGTTGGCTGACTCACTGTTGTTATGGCCAATTAAACAGAAAACACAATGGCGTTCCCCAAGGATCAAATCTGGAGCTTCTTCTGTTCACAATAGTTCCAATTAATTCCATGCAGGCACAAATCACCAATATATTGCGTGTGTAAGTTAAGGTCTGGAAGAACTGCTGAACAAACGTTGATGAAAGTGTTGATTTCATTTGCATTAATAGCATAAAATTAAAATAATGACAATGTGACTGTTGTGACCTGCTTCTGCTTTACATGCTATATTAAAATTAGTAATCATAATGTTGTTATGTTTTAAATCAAGCCTTAAACTGTTTTAATTTTCAATATTTACAAAAGAGTTTGACTTTTCCCTCTCTTCCAGTTTTACTCTGTAGAGCCACACAGTCTCAGAGGTATTAAATGGGCTGGTTAAATAGTGATGGGGTGTTATAATTTAGTAAATAAGACACTTCCTGTGCGAAAGCTGGTTGCCGTTTCACTAGAGCTAATCTTACACATTAGGTCAAAGGTATACTGAACACACAGCGGTATGAAATCCAGTCTAGCGGCTGGTTAATAGACCGTGACACTCTGTGAGCTGTGAAACACTTGTTCTCACCCTCTGTTGACCCTGCAGCCCTAGCTACTGTGTGCCAGAGAGTGAACTAGGTTACTGGTTGTTTTATTAGACGCGTTGCATCGTGCAAGGTCACTGTCAGCCACAAATTAATTGTTTCTGGTAGAAGATTAAGAATTTGTTTGATACTAATTCCTGACTGCAGTCATGATCAGGGGTAACTGTGCCCCATTCATCAGATCTTTTGTCCCCCTCGTCAGGCACTTCACAGGCCACCCCCGGCCCCGATGAAGGAGCACCGCCTGTCTCCAATGCGTGAAGAACCATTATCGAGCGCAGGAAACGAGGAGGCGTCACAGAATGTTGGTACAGCCGCGTTGGCTGGATGTCCACCCGGCACTGTTAGCAGTGCAGGAAGCAACAAGAAGCCACGATCACGCACTAAGGTAGAGTATGTCATTCTTCGCACAGATCACATGAGGTGAAATTATTTTGGCTTATGTTGGTTTTCATTCATCTATGTACCGTCTTGGAAAACCGACATTCTAGATTTCCCTGGAGGCCCTGGGTATCCTGCAGAGTTTCATCCAGGATGTTGGCCTGTATCCAGACCAGGAGGCCATCCACACCTTGTCGGCACAGCTTGACCTGCCCAAACACACCATCATAAAGTTCTTCCAGAACCAGCGTTACCACGTAAAGCACCACGGTCGCCTTAAGGAGCTGGGAGAAGGGGCTGCTGCCAGTGGAGGTGTGGACGTCAGTGAATACAGAGAAGAAGAGTTGCTTTCGGGCTCAGAGGACCCAGAGTCCAGCGAGGATGGAGCTGAGGAGATCTACCAGTCCACAGAGGGGAATGGCGGAAGTACAGGTGGCCTGAATCCACCTCTGGCATCGTCCACTTCCAGCTCCACCTCCAGCCAGTCGTCCTCAGGGGCCAATGTGGCTCAAGAAGAAGGCAAGGACAAAGGCCACAGCCGACCTGGTGGCAGCTTGGCCCCTGGAAGCTCCTCATCCAGTCCTAGAGAGCAGGCTGACTACCAGAGGTAGAGACTGACAAACAGAGAGGAGAGGACAGGCGAAAAGAGCGAGTGAAAAGTAACCAGACAAAAAAAAAAGAGTCTATGATACTGAGGAACTGGAAATGAACTGAGGCAATATAGCTGCACAGAAACTGTATAAGACAAAAATGTCTACATGGGTAGAGACTAACCAAGAACCTGTAAGACTGAAATACTGTACAATGTTGAAATGACCAGACAGAAACTTTAAAGTGACAATCCCAGACACACATCTGTGAAAACCTGACTCGTGGAGTGTAATTACCTCAGCCAAAGACAGCAGGTTTGCAGAACGCTGTGCCATGGCAGCAGTTGTGTAACTGTGAAACAGTTTTTCCAGAAATGTCCAAATAATTCACTCCAGACTTTCATTAGCAGGTAAGACTACTGCAACTCAGGCCATTAACCTGCAAACAGGCACAAACACAAAGATCTCCAGAATGTTCTACTAATTAATCGGTCTCCAGGAAAGACGCAACACGAAGGTGGGACGTCGTCAGCTTTGGCCTTGATATGTCCCTGCTCCTCTTCTCTAAAGCCTGAGCACAGTCCCACAGGACAAACAGTAACTCCAGCCATGCTGGGTTAAACGTATCCCGCTGATTGACATTTGACTGACTGGATCTTGGGACTTTCTGAGACCCTCTACAATCCTATAAATCCTCAGGACACACACTGGTGTTGCTAATGCTGTTGTCTAACCCTGAGAACTGGACTTGCTGTTCATCTACACATGTCCTTTCATTGTGGGAGAAAAAGGACCAACTGACATCCTAACTGCACCGCCACACTTAAGCACTACCAGTCCCATCTCGCACTTACTGTTCACTAAGACACTGATATTCTGTGGATGTGATGGACTTCTGCCTCCCTCCCTTCCTTAATCCTCTGGCTTTAAAAAGCCTCAATAGAGCAGCTGTGGACGTTCTGCTGGAAGGACAGTGGACGGGCACGAGGAGGATGTGGCAGGAAGGGACACTCGAGCCTGTGTGTACCCACGACTGAACCCTTTCTGGCACCGCCCACATTCGTGTGGCGAGAGAAAATTGTCAAGAAAGGAAGGACAGAGTGGAGATTCAGCAACCAAACAATCAGTCACTTTATGTGCGGTAGTCCACCCCTTCCACCCGGACTCTCTCCATTGCTCTCTCCTCCTTTTCCTCTCTCTAATTGGTGCCCACAGTCTTGTGTTTCACCACACCTACCCGCACTTAAACTTCACCAACCCTATTTATTGCTATCTTTATCCATGATTATTATTATCATTATTGTTATTATTGTTGTTATTATGGTTAGAATTGCTGTCATCGTGTGCTATTTTTAGTTTTTATTTTCAAGGTTTTAAATATTGGTTTTCCGAGCTGGGCGGTTGTTTGGGCAACACGAGACACTGGGCCCGAAGAGAAAACGACCAAGACGAGCAGAAAATAAAGAAGAAATAGTTACTGGGTAAAAAAAGAAAAAAAGTTTATAAAAAATTGTATTATGCCTTTTTTTATCATTGTTTCCCAAAACTAGTAAATAAAACTTGTTGTAAAGAGAAATAGCTAACTAAAAAAGCAAAACTTTGCTTTTTGTTGCAGCAGTTGATGACAATCTACTTTTTTGAGCCATTAAACAAAAGTGGCAGGTTTGACTCTGTTCCTCACTTTTAATGTCTGTAAATACCCGACGTGGGATTCATTATTATTGGTATACTTTTATTTTTTATTTTGCTGAGTAACTTGTTTGAGTGTTTGAGCCACATTGGAGTGCCAGAAGACAACTCAGTGAAGTCAGTCATTACATTGTGCCAGCCTAATTAAATCACACAGATATTAAAAAAAGAAAATATTTCAAACTGTTTTTCCTATTGTTGTTCTTATGTTCAGTGCAGTTGTGTGTAAGTCTACAGTTTGTATCATTATCTACGAATGGATGGCTTGTGGTTGGACTATCCTGATCGGCTGCTACACTCGAAACAGATGACTTGCCACTGAGTTCTTACTCCGATCGATCCGATCGATAACTTTGTGCTTTTTCTGTGTGACAGGAATCAGGGTTTGACTCAAATGCAGTTCCAATGAAATCTTAATTCATCCAGTGTTGAAGTGAATTAAAATTTGTGAATTTAAAAAAATGCCTGCCTTTATTTTGCTTTATTGAATCCTTTATTGAGGCACATACAGACAAATCAGTGTTGATCCCATACATGCCATGATTTGTTTTGTTTTGTTGGTTTAGGTCATTAAAATCAGAAGGTATTACACATCTGTTAAAAGAAGTTAAGGCTTTAACTATAATTTTAATTGTGACAAATTGTGATTGAAAGTTGAAAACTGAGAAAAGTTTTGATTTAAAGTTAAAAATAGGTTAAAATTAAATTAACTTATATATTTAATTTAATTTAATCAAATCATTAGCTTTAAGTTGAACATAGCGAATTAAAGAGATAATTTTTTTTTTCATTTTGAAATGTAATGAAGTATAATGCTGCATAAAATGCAAATATAAAGTACAAGTACCCTACAAGTGAGAGTATTTAGTCTCAGCACACAGTATTCAGATCACATTAAAGCACAGAACCAACAGTGTGTCAGAGCAGCGCTGTGTTTCTGTCTGCGGCTCTCAGACCAAAGCTTATCAGTTTCCACTAAAGCCTGGATTTAAACCCTGAGTCATTTTCTCAACCAGCTGAGAACAGTAGTTTGTGGTGAGAGTCGCTCAAATAGGAAAGAGAGAGCAGTGCATTTGTTTCAGGCTCCCACTTTCCACTGCAGGTCTGGAATATTGTCAGCGGCAGGATTTAAAATAAACGAAATAAACACAGTGTTTTTAACTGTTGGTGGAACAATGCCTACTTACAGAGATAACACTGCGCACTATGAGTTTTTTCTTTTCGTTGTATTTGTGGACTATAAAGAACATTTTGAACATCACGTAACATCAGGACTCGTTTTAACCTTGTCTTTGTTGAATAACGTCTACCCGCATTCAAGAACATACGAAAAGTATTAGACATTCTGAATATCTCTGTTTCATTGAAATTTCTCTTTCAGAAATTTCAACCAGAAAATGGGCCAATCTGAACAACAGATACAAATGACGTAAAATGTATCTAAGTGCCCCCCCCACTCTCACTCTACCCATCTTCCCGCTCCCTAAGGCAAGTAAATCGCAGCCATGTTTGCGAAGTCTGATTCGGGCTCAAACATGTACGGCTGACAGCGGGAGAAAGTTGGTCTGTCCATGTTCCGAAGCCAAAGGTAGTTTCTTTTGTAGGTGCAAATAGATGCCAAACCACGCGTTTAAAATCCCCCACCCTAACATAGCTTTCTGAGAGAGGTTTTTAGGAAGCTTCTGAGGTATTACAGACCCAACCAAAACTTTAAAACGCCTATATGTCACATCAGTGAACAAGGATAAATAGCCCGTTCAACCATTCTACATCACCTTTAAAGCTTCAAGCAGCCAACAACAAAAAATACAATGTTTCTTTGATGAGTGGTTTAGTCGAAAAGTACCAGTGAAACTCCTTGTGTGTGTTTTGTCATTATTAGTCAGCATTTAAAAGAGAAAGCTCCAGAGATGATGACTCAGCAATAAGTCTAAGAACAGAGGTACAACAGTCTAACATCCTGGACTGTTGTGAAACTAGCGCTGCAATGTGGTTTCATAAATACTTTACCCTAACTTGCAGGGAATTCTGGGTAAATAATAACTTTTTTCAAACCAACCAAAGACTGATTTATTTCCCCTTTTTCACTCCACAACATTCTTCTTCTCGGCTGCAGCAAGTTTTATTCATTTTTATTACACAAGCCTTCGTTTACAGGCGCCCTAATATTAAGCTTAAAAATCCAAAGCCAGTATATTTTTACGACCCTGTCTGACCTGTGACCGGCCTGAAGCTGTACATTCATACCAACTCCAGCCCAGAGTGGGGAAAAAAAGCCCTGTCGTCCAACAACTCAAAGGTTGGAAAAAAAAGAGCTGAACATAATAACATTATGCCTCAATTTTTTGTGTTGCAATTCTCAAGTCTCTGCTGACCAACCAGCACTGCATAAAACAACACAACCATACTGCAACGAGACTCACTGGGGAACAAATGAAGAGACACTCTAAACTGTACCAATATTCAACATCTAAAAATATAAAAGGAATTTGATGTTATGTTATATTATAAGGTGACGCTTATCACTAAAAGTAACTAAAATGACCTATGTTCTGTTATGTTCATGAGATGACTCCTCGTCCTGTGCAGCATCATCTCTGGCTGCAGACATGAATACGCCTCATCTGTTGTAACTCGGGCATAAAATAAGGTTTTTCTTTTAATTAGTGACATTAAGAAACAGCATGGTGGTTCAGTGGTTAGCTTTGTTGCCTGGGTTCGAGCCTGCGGGCCAAGATATGTTGAGTCTACATGGTCTCCTAGTGTCTGTGTGGGTGTTCTGCTCCAGCCCGGTCCCACAGTTCAAAGACCTGCACAGTGAGAGTGAATGGCCGTTTGTCTCTGTGTGTTTACCCTAGAGCTGGTCCTGTGCGTACCCTGCCTCACGCTCACTGTCAGATGGTTATAGAGTTCAGCCCCTTCCTAAGCCTCAAAGCATGATGGGTAGAGATAATTATTCACTATGTGTCACATTTTCAACACACAGAAAAAGAGAACCTGAGATGCAATGACAAAAATCCCTCAGTTCATTTTCTGTCTCAATGGACAGTCACACACGCACACATTCACGCGCACACACAGCCGACGCCTGAGTAATGAGTTTCAGCTCTGATGAGGTGTGGCAGGGCAGAACAATCCCTGTGTTTAACCTGCCAGTAGGAGCCGGGTCAAGCGTTCAGTGTGTGTGTCTGTGTGCGTCACTCTGCTGGACTCCTGCAGTAAACAATATAGCCTGAGTGCTGTTGATGAGCCGGTGGGTCGAGGTCTTCCAGCAGAACAGCTCCCGACTCGGCTCGTCTTCCCTGCCTGAAGACAATCAGCTCACGCTGTGACTCTTTCACTGTGCGATCATTTTCCCTGCTGAGAGACACCGTCACCCCCCACCACCACCGCCGCCAAAAACAGACGCACTGCCCGTCTCCCTGCTGGAGGCTTCTGGACGCTGGAACTGAGCTGACGGAGCTATAGGATGATTTAACAAAAAAAGCAAATTGTCATTCACCGCTCCTTGAAAAAGAGCAGGTGTTCTATTACCACACTTTTTAAATTAATATTTTCTCCGCACAGCTTTTGTTTATCATCATTTAACCGTGAAGCAACTTTATGTTCAAAGACTTCCAGAGTACCTTGCAGCATTGTGTCTTTTGAACAATGTTGTGCATTGTGTATACAATTGAACAGAGTTTGGCTTGAGGAGGCGGGGGGGGGTGGGGGGGGGTGTTGAGTCAACTACGTAGAACCACAAGAACCAAATATTGCTTAATTTGTACATGCATGCAATCAAAGTAAACCATGAATGGAAGAAAATACGCCCCAGGAGACAGTTTTGTGTGGACTTTACTGGAAACTGTGGATGACAATGCCGCTTCCTGTGTTTATATAGTAAAAACATACACTTTCTAATGCACAATTACTAAAGACGAGTGCTATGGATGTTCCAGAAAACAGACTCTGACAAGGACCGTCCTGGCCAACTCACTGCAGTCAGTCTGCCGGCTTTCATATTTGAATCAGCCTCAAACTCAGTAAAAGGAGAACATTATGCAAGATAAAGCTAATAAGTGGCCAACAACTCAATCCGAGCGACAATGCTATTCAAACCTGCCAATTCTCCTCCACGCAAATTCAACCTGAAATGTTGTTACTAAGGAAGTCTCAGTGGACGTTCAGGGAAATTAAAAAATAAACTTCATCACACTGTCGCCTGGCATCCACAAAACAGATCAACCCCGAGACGCGCACTCTCCTTTTAATGGTGCAAACTCATCAGGCTAAAATTATTACGAGACAAAAACTTAATCTGAATGGAAATGTTTTTTCACCCACGTGATCCTTTCCCTGCAAACACAAGGAAATGTTGTGATTAAGGAGTTATTCCCTCACAGTGATGACAGTAATATTATTTGTGGGCCAGCTGCTGCTTCTTCTCACACCGTTCACTCAAATGTATATTACAGTGTCTATAAGTGTGTTTGTGAGGGCGTGAGGGGAATCTGTGAATCCAGGCTTTCTCACACCACCCCGCCGTACCCTCACATTACACTACAACACACTGCCTCTGCACCGCAGCTTTGTGGGAAGCACCTCTGGTTTTCATTCAGTACCACCCGTCCCCTTTTCCTTCCACCTCATCCCTAAATCTCCTAATTCAACTCGTTATTCGCTCAATTGCTGAGCTTTAACCCCTCCCGCCTCGGGTCCTATAGAGCTGGTAGTCATTAGCAGCCAGGATTTGTGACAGAGCGGAGCAGGGGGTAGCAGGCCCAAACTCTCTGTGTCTCTCGCTCTCTCTCTCTCTCTCTCTCACATAGACACACACACACACACACACACACACACACAGAGTGTCATGGAAGAGCCTGCGGGGTGTCACTGCAGCTAAACACATATCAGCCTCCCAGCGTTAACCAGTGAGTCCGTCAGAAGTTGGATGGGAGTCAGGTCTGCTTGGTTAGGACAGACATGCAGACAGACAGTAAAACACGCGGCAAGACCACCCAGAGGTCTGTGGTTCTCAGAGATGCTAGCTGCATCTGTGTGTGCCGAGCATCCGCCTGGGTGATGGATTCTGGGAAGTCTCTGGGGAAACCAGGGAAACCAGGGAATGCTAATTTGAACTCCCTGAGAAAAGGCTTTTTATGTTGAAGGCAAATTAAGCTTATATTTATAGCTTATATATTTTTATCTAGGTTTGAGTTATCAGCTCGCAAAGTGCAGTCAGAGAAAAAGGTCAAGTCAGTATTAGCTGGAGAACCTGCCACAGTTGGTCGTGAGGGTTAAGATCAGGAGACCATGACGTATTGTTCTTTCTTTCAATCTCAGAACATTTTTTTCTGTATTTGCTGATATCGTGACCAGTTCCTGATCTGACTGTTATAATAATCTTTAAATGATGATAGCTCTGTAGGTATCCAGACAGGTCTCTCGTCCAGAGTCTCTGCAGTGGCCCTCATTTAAAGGGCTTAATGTCACCCTCCAGCTCCCTCTTTTCCTGTCTCCTCACTACACTAAGTCCTTAAGCATGGATCATCACCACATTACAATTAAAATCAGTCTGATGAGAGGTTCAGTGACCAGCAGGGGAAGGTGCATGTGTGTGTGTGTGTGTGTGTGTGTGTGTACGGGACAGAGAGATTGACAGGTGTCTCCATACCCAGAGCCCCTCAGACAGCTGTGAGGGCACCACTGCAGGGTATTAGGCCTGATAGAGGGATGATTAGAGAACATTAGAGGTGAAGGAGGGGAAGAGGGGGCACAGCTGTTGCTGCTAACTATTATTACCCACAATGCAGCATCAGAGAGGAGGAGGCTCTCTGTGGAGTGGGCTCACACACACCTGTGGCCTCCTGCTGTATTCAGATGTGGAGATCATCAGTCCGTATTAACAGATATCCAAGCATGAACATGAACTTGTACAGACACCACAACCACTGATCAGGATTTTCTACTACGAATGTTCTTATTATTTCTGTTAAATGTATCGCTAGCATACATTTAATCCATATCGGTGTTGACCGTGTGTAACCCAATAATGTCCCACTAGCTGGAACAAGTGATGGAGGCATGCAGTGCAGATGTGAGGACACTAACGGGGAGAGATGAGACTTTTCATGGAGCGATTTCCCAGGAGAGTTTGGCCGTGGAGCTGTGAAGCAGCAGGGCAGCTGGTGGGCTCGTGGCACGGCAAAGCGCTACGTCAACGCAAATGCACCAAAGAAACAGAAGGCAGCGGTGGCAGTCACTTCAGGGGCAACATGGAAACAAAGACTAAACAACAGCAGACGTTGAATTAGACAAATGTTACAGTGAAAATAACGACTGCTTGTCAGGATCAAGCTTTTCACTGAATCCTCAGGGACCAGGGCCTGTGACATTTTGAGCCGATCAGAACACTTTCAGATGTTTCTCTGGGAGAGAGACAGCGAGTACGAATGGAAACCGCAGTTGTGTTTGTTTGTTTGTTTGATTGGACATGTGTGTTTGCGAGGGTGAATTAATTCGGAATGAAGCGGAGCCGGAGTCTCTCGGAAACTGAAACAGTTTGGTCTGCGAAGCGCAGAGTGCTGTGTGAATTAAAAATGACGCGGGCCGCACAGGGTCAATTTTGTCTCATCCAATCTGGGTCTTTGTCAGGCGAGCTCTTCAATACAAGAAGGCAAACAGCTGCTCTGATTAAAAATAAATCACACTCAGCATTTCTCTAAATCCTGGAATAACTCATTTGGACTGGGTCATGAAATATACATGAGGGCAAATGTAATGATTTCATCCATCAAAGGATTTACTTAAACACTTTAAACCAAAGTCTTGTCTTGGATACACACTGAGCGAGGGGATTGTTCCACCACAGCAGCATCCGAGTGGCGATGAGGATAATATTAGTTTAGAGAGTCACCTGAGGAGGAAGTCGCTCTGTATTTATCTGGGCTTGTTGCCTCTTTAACAGCTTAAATAAACCTATCAGACTGGATTAGCTCCAGCATCGCTGCTGTTATTATGCTGATAACGCATTAAACTACGTTAAACCAAACACAGGAACTGTCTCACAAACGTTTTGGTTTCTTTAATATTTTCAAATAAAAGTCCCTGAAAGTAACATACCAGAGAGTGATTGGACTGTGTTTGTTTCAGTGCTGCTACAATGATGATTGTCCCCAATCATCAATCTGCTTTTCAATTAATTTAGTAAGTATATGTTATTATAAAATAGTCAGAAATGCACAATGATGGCATCTTGAAATGTCTTGTTCTTCTGACCCACTGATTAATCAAATAAATAATTGTTGTAGCTCGGACTGAAGGGTTCATGGGGAAACTGATGTTCAGTCATAACAATGATTCGATTCAAGTTACAATGAAGAAATTAAACCACTGAGATTCAGAAGGGCTTTGTGTGTCTGCATCAGTCAGAGTCCGTCACAGTAGCTGATTACAGGTGTCGAGCCTCAGCCTTGATATCAGCCCTCACATCCCCATGACCCTTCACCTGTATCCCAGGCTCGTCCCATCCTCTGCCAGGCTGTGATGTGGGTGGCACACTGGGTGAACAGAGGCGGGGCAGGTGTGTGTAGGGCAGACCAGCCCGGGGCCGTCCCCGGGTGCCAGCCTCTGTCTCGTCTGGTGCTGATGCTTCCTGACAGAGAAGCTGGAACAAATGCTGGAACAGGGCAGTGATGGGAATCGTAAAGCAGACCCGGGAGGGGGTTACTGCTGCCACCGAGCAAAACTCAGTCAAAGTCAAGTCAGTGGTGACTGCGGAGTTGACACGGACGTACAACAAATAAATTAGACAGAAAGAAACGGGAGCAGTTGTGACTGAGGGTGAAATGATTAGTCTGACTGGCGGCAGGTGGCTGCATCATGTCTGTTCTCATAGGTTTGTTCGCCCATACACCAGGTTCCTGATACAGGATGGGGAGCAGCAGGCTGTCAGTCAGTAACCAGCCGCTTTATCGCGTGTGTGAATGTAGGTGGTGAATTCTCATTAGGCATTAACTGCATCAGTGGCCTATTGAGCAGCGTGTCCTGCTTGAATGGACGCCTGTCACTTATTCCCTGCGTCTGTTTATCTTACTACGTCCAAACGATGGTTCAGGAGATTGGCAGAACATCAGCGTCCCCTCACCTCTGCCGTCCAGCTATTCATTCAGAACCAAGACAAACAAGAACCATTCAAATATTTACTATTGTGAAAATAAGTAATGAGCACAGTGTGTGCGTTAATGTAGCCGTGTGCAGTGAATGTGTACGTGTGTGTTTGTTTGCCTGAGCTTGTGTTTGTTAACGCAGCCCCTATATATTGACTGTGTTTCTCCTCCCTGAGAAATTATCATTCACATCTTATCTCATATTTTACAGGGGCGACACACTCACTCACTCACTCACTCACACTCACTCACACACACACACACACACACACACACGCACACACACACACTTTGGCAGACATTGGAGCGGGCACACACAGTGTATTCAATATTCATCACCACAAGCTGTCACATAATGGGGCTCCTTCCGCTGAAATAGTTAACCAGCTGACAGAGCCGCAGCTTACACACACACACACACACACACACACACACACACACGCACACACACACACACACACACACAAAACTTGACTGCAATGGGTGAGTCACAAAATGAAAAAAAAGACTGCGCTACAAGGGAAGAGAAGAAAAACACATGAGAGAAGATTCAAGTTCTGATTAAAGAAGACGAAGAGTCTGCAGCCACGTCAGCAGCTGTTGTCACTGTCAGCGCACTCCTCTTTCCTCTTTCTGCTGCTTTTGTCTGGTAACACAGTTTTATATGTTTATCTGTGACATCTTGTTTTTGTATGTTTTTTTCCCCTACTTAACTTGCAGAAGAAAAAGCAGAAGAAGAAGTAGTAGTTTGGTTTGTGTACGTGTTTCACCTCAGGTCTCACCTCAGCGTAAAAAAGGCGTATTAGCTCACCTGCTCAGCAACAATACCCGTCATCTCCACTGTTACGCTAAATTAGCCTTCACTGGGCTCGTACACACATAAACGTGCATGTGCTGGTGCACACGCACACACAAACACACAGACGATACCTTGATTGGGTGATGACAGCAGTGATATGACTGCCCTCCTGTCTGCCAGGTAACGGTGCCTGTCTGTCGATGCCAGCGTGGATAAGATTCACAGCTCCGCTCAGCCGACTTTCAACCGCTCCCTCCTGGAAAACACACACACACACAAATTAAACCTCTCACTTTTGTGTGTTTCCATTTATCTTCCTTTATACTAAAAATACAAGGAGAAACTACATTTATACTTTTAAGTGAGTCTGTGAATCACTGGGTCACAGAGTGGGCCGGTTTGACTGGGCCGCCCTGCTGCAGATATGGGAAACACACTGCCAAGTGGAAAGCCAGATGATATCATAGGCTGAAGTGGTGTGTTGTGATTGGTGACTGCTGGAACTTGGCCACTTGTGACATCGGATATGAGCTAAAGGTGAGAAGGTCAAAGACAGAAACAAAATGAAGAATGAGGCAGGGGAGTGATATGTTTTTATTGATGCCCAGCTAAAAAGGTAACGATATAGCAAGTGCAGAAAAGTCCTGATGTACAGATACATCAGCGTTATCGGGCTGAATGTTTTTCTAAATCTTTTTCCAGTGAAAGTACTTTTACATTCCAATTTTTCAGAGGTCCTCTGAGGGTCAGCCATTTTGGTCACTAATGGCTGAGGAAGTCCTAATTGGACCTCAGCTCTCATTTCTTCCCGTCTTCAGTTCTTTTAGCTCTGTGTTTTACCTGCTTCCTTGTGTCTTCCCTCTTTTCCTTTCCTTATACCCTCCCTTCCCCTCCCCCTCCCTCTCTCTCTTCCCTTAAACTAGGCCGTGCCAGTCAGTGGGATCAGGCCCGGGCCTCAGAGCCTCGCCTCCCAGACAACTGCAAACAATTAGGGAAATTAGTGGCTCCAGCATCACCATCAGGAGGCCTGCTTGTTTATAATTTAATCGGGGCGCATGTCAAAACAGTCAGGGCTTGAGAGAAACAAGATGCGTCGGCGAGATGAAATTCAAACTGCCAGCCAGCTCAAAATATTAGGACTGTTTGTTTAATAGCGTGCGACCAACTGGGTAAGAGCAGAATGTGGAGGGCCGTGGGAGGGAGGGGGGCGGGGGGGGCAGAGCAGAGAAGGAAAATATTAAAGACGAAATGAGGAAAGAAAACAGCATTGGAAAAAATGAAGGTATATTAATTTTGATATATTTTTTTAATCTGTCCCACATTTTGTGAGTTAATGCATTTTATTTTTTTGGCTTCATGCTTCCTCGCTCTGTCCCCCCCGCCCCTCGCCCCCCCACCCTTCTTTCACTTAGCAGTGCTCTGGGAATTTCAAACGCTTGGATCTGTGCCGCCTTTCAAATTCATTATAAAAGCTTTTTGCTAACTAAATAGAGAGAGGGAGAGAAAAAAAAACCTGCCACATTCATCTCTTAGCCCCTGTGTACCAACCCCCCACCCCCGCTGCCCCCTGACAATATATAAATAAACTAGAGTGACCTGATTGAGATGTAAAAGGCAGGGAGTTAGCACTGGGACCCATATATTACTTCCCAACATTAACAGTAGTCTTCTCTGCCGACACATGGTGGTGGGAGTATGGCCGCCGGGCAAATGGAGAGGTTAGAACTAATGCCCCCCCCCCTCGGTTAGTTTAACCGCTGCCTGTGCCCACACCCTTGGAAAGTACACTCGACTGTTGGCAGCACAATGATACTGCCACCACACTGACAGATTTTACATAAAGCCTCGTCGACTGTGGTTTACATGTAAACATTAATGTACAGAGTTATCATATTCACAGCATTGGTTGTGCCTCCCCCTCACCTCCCCCCAAATTAAAACCAGTGCAAAGTTCCTGCTATTGCACAAAAAAGTTAAAAAAAAAAAAAAAAATGCAGTGATGATTTGCAAAAGCTCTTGAAGCAAATCCAGAATCAGGAATATACAATGAAAGCCTGTCAAATGACGACATTATTTCCTCTTTGTTCTAAAGCGTAATGTGTAGAGTTAACACATGTCACAAAACTCGAGCCTTTATATTTTTGACCTTGACAACAATCAATACGAAAACACAGCCTAAGGTTGACAATACTTTCGTCCAGGTGCATGATCGTAGATAATAAAGGAGCTATAATGAAAGACCAAACAGCTGTTCATCTTCTGAGGGAGGCTAAATACACACTACTACGTTATTGTTTAGAAATAAATCATCTCTGGTATGTTTATGTCTGGCATCCACACCGCTACAACGGTTTCAAGGCCCCTAAAACAGCAGACAATGGAGACGCTCATGACCTTCATTTACTTACGCAGCTAAAGTCACAGGTCATGATTAGACTACCAGGACTGAAAAGTCAAAGAATTTATAATGTGTGTATTTATAAACAATACGACAAATCTGCTCTACAAAGTAAAGAACAACAACGTTTCTTACAGCCCAAACGCAAGTCATGCGGTGTGTAAAAGAAGCGCGAGCAGGCGAGTGGACAGACAGAGCTGTATATAGATGGAGGGTGAAGGGTGAGGCTGATAAAGCCCTGACAATGACGGTCTCAGTGGAGCATCATTAAGCCGATGAGGATCACAACAAGGCAGTAATTGGTGATAAGCTGATGCATGGTGAAAGTGATCCAGAGCCAGGGATCATGATAACACACACACACACACAGAGAGAGAGAGAGTGAGAGAGAGAGAGAGAGAGACCTCAGAGAGGTTGGCAGACTTGCTGGGTCCTGGTCAAAGAGCATTATTTAGAGTACATGACTGCATGCAGCAAGGCACCAAACGGCTTTCATTACCCCAGTCTGCTGGCCCTGCTAATGCTCTCTCCCCCAGTTAGCATGAGCGGCCAGCCAGTCAGACAGACACACAGGCCCTGACCATCAGCCGCCAGTCCACGCAATCAGCCGCCTGCTATCAGCTCTCTAATTGGATCAGTGGCACGAATGTGATTACAGCAGGCGTATTTATTTACATAATAATTATTACCACCCTCCCCAGAGGAGCCGGGGGAGAGAGAGAGTGGGTCTGTGGAGAGATGAAGGGTGGGATAGGAGGGGGAGGGAGGGAGGGACGGGGCAGCGGAAGGGTGAAGAGTCTTCCTGTTGAGAAAGACCAATGGACCTGAGGACAAACAGGAGATTCATTAGAGATATAACAACATGGTAAACATCAGAGAGAGCGTTTAAAACAGACTCTGTGGTTCCTGTTCATCTTAAAACATCCCATCCTTTCATTTTAATGATAAAATGTCAGAACCCTGTTCAAACCCACTATGTCAACAGTTATGTGGTCAGAACTCAGGCTAACCAGATTAGCAGGTAAGGAAAAAGAAATGGAAGCAGGTTATCCATTAGCATGCTCAGTGTGATATTGCAGTGTGTGTTTGGGAGATGCAGTTTGGCCTGCTGCCAGACCACACACACACACACACACACACACACACCCATACACGCACACGCACACACACACACACACACACACACACGTAGAGATGCGTGGACAGACTCATTCAATCTCACAGTGGGAGCGAGCTTTACCATTCACAGCATGGATTTCCCATTTTGCCAATAGCTAATGACGTGATGTGTCCCCCCCCCCCAACCTCTTGAATCCTTCTCCAAGCTCAACATAAATACAGTGCTCCGTTTCAATAACAGTGGCGGACAGACAGAGAGAGAGACAGAGTGGGACAGACAGGCCGAGGGATGGAGGGGCTCTGGGGACACAGTTGCGTTTACGTTTGCTGCCATTGAAGTTGTCCAAAGCCTGGCTGTGCTCGCCGCTTAATGGCGCTTAATCACAACGCTCCTAAAATAGGCCATTATATCAGCACTGCGTTCTAGAATTACGCAGAGCCCGCGGGGCCTGAACAACAGAGCTTTTGTTAATAAGCTGCCATTAATCAGATCCACTACGGAAGCCACTAGTTCAACGAGCGGCACCACAGTTGATAAATACCTCAAGAATAAAAAACAATTTACTCACCTTGTCTAAACTGCACTTGATACGTGTGTGTGTGTGTGTGTGTGTGTGTGTGTGTGTGTGTGCGTGTGTGTGTGTGTGTGTGTGTGTTAACACAGAGGCTGGGTGGGACAGGAACCATGCAGGAAGACTAAAGACACCCAGAGGACGTGTAGCAGTGCTGGTGTAAATACTCCTCAGTGTGCCACAGAGAGAGATGAATCCTACACACAGCAAATATCTGCTCGCCTCACCCTCAGACTCTAAAGTGTGGAGGATGTGACGGGGCTGAGCTGTCACTCAGTGACGGACACTCAGCAGACTCATCTCCCTGTCATCACTGTCACAAAGGCCCCTGTGGGGGCAAACACTGCCCATGCTAATGGAGGTTAATCAAATAACTGGCAACCCTGCTCTCACTTACAGCCATAACGGTGTCCGTTTGCTTCTGTGGTGTCAGTCATCGATCTGCACTCAGTACATAGTAATTAACTGACCACTAACACGACAAATGATCACACACAGTGGACAACTGAAGCCGTTTGTGTGTTAATGATGGAGGATGTTGAAACATGTTTTTTCAGAAGTTTTGCATTTTTTTTAAATTAAAAAAACTCATAGTCGTAGCATCATATGTTCACACTCATAACTGCCACTCCTGTTAATCAGCTGTGTCTCTCCCATCAATCTCTACCTCGTTCTCCGTTTCACCCCCCACCCACCCCATCCATCTCTCTCCACTCAGCCAGAGACAGAAGCAGGGCTCTTCATCGCAGATAAAGCCACTAATTTCATTAATTATGAACCAATATGTTGCAGTGGATGTGTTTGCATGTGTGTGTCTGGAGCAGTGGGGGGCGGGTAGCGGGCTGAGGGTCCCCTGAACTGGCATCTGGTCTACTCTGGCATCCAGGGAAGAAGGATGGTTTAAAAAAAAAAAGGAGGAAAAGACGACAGCAGACAATGAAACATAAGAGATAGAACAAAAGTTAGAAGAAGTAGCACCACAATAAAGGATGAGTGGATATGGACATGGACAATATATTTGAGATTATATTTACGTATATAGTGGCATCGAAAATCTAATTTGTAACCTTTAACCTTTAAACTTGACCAAGTGAGGTCATAGATTTTGAATAAAAAATATTAAATACAATATTATATAGAACTCACAAACTTTGCAACTTTGGAAAAACATCTAGGATATCTAAGGAAGTTGTTTAGTTTTTTCAATATTATGTTAATGAGTTGATATTTCAAAACCAACCTAAAGTAAAAAGATCCTTACATGTGGACCAATGCATTTACAACAACAACAACAACAACAACAACAACAGCAGACAAAACCAACCAGAGTGAAACTGACCCTTTAATCCTCAACCTGCCTGTGGGATGCTCCAATTTTGTGGATGTTAGAGTCTCATGTCTCTTCCTGTGCAAGTCCCTAACAGGTGCACCCCTCACGCTACGCTGCCCCCTGCCTCTTCGCTCAGTCACACACACACACACGCACACGCACACGCACACGCACACGCACACGCACCAGCCTAATTAGTCGCGCTTCACATCCAAAAGATGGCAGACAGTGTGAGCTGGATAAGTAGTGGAGGCACATGTGTCTTTGGTATTAATAGTAATTGTGTGTGTAAACTGTTTCACATCAACCCACTCTATTAGAACAGCTGCCCTGCAAATCACCGCAGGCTGTGGCAGCTGATGACTTGTGTGTGTGTGTGTGTGTGTGTGTGTGTGTGTGTTTGCGCGCGTGCCTGGCTGTGTGTGTGTGTGTGCGTGGTTGTGAGCCAGAGAGGGAAACAGCCATACTAAGCCCATCCAGATTTTAACAGAGTCATATGGATTCATGTGACACGTGCGTTTTATTTGACAAAGGTGACCAAGTGCATGTTTATCAGGGGATTATTGCCATTTCATTGGTTGATAAATACAGGTTTAACAGTCCGGATATTGGAGGGAAGGGACAGTATTGGATGGGCGTGTTGTGTGACTGATACACAGGATCAGGTTGTTAAATTGTACTCATAAGCCAGCAGTTAAATGCTGGTTAATGATGCGCCCAGAAACACAAAGAGACAGACAGCGGAGCGAGCGACCTTCGGACTCTGCAGTGTCCTCAGGATAATCCCTGGTCATAAATATCACCCGATTCACTCACGTACACGTACACACAACTACTACACTATAAAGTAGGTACACACACTCACACACACATATACAGTCATTGTTTTTTGTCCCATGGTGGAGAGATCCTGTGGTCCATAAGGGTCAGCGGTGGTTGCTGCAGTCGGTGCTGCGCACAAACACAAACAGACACACACACACACACACTCCACCGCCCTGGCCACAGACGCCTAGCCATGCCTCATGATTAGCATTGCCTGCTCCATGCTTTTGTTTTTTGCTTTGTTTGTTTGCCGCTGTGCAGCAATATTTCTGTGGAATCCGGCGTGATTGCACCATAGGTTAGCGACACCCATCCATTACAGCAAAGACCAGCCTTGTATTTAGACTTGCCTCAGCGGCAGCTATATTTATCAGCACATGCCTCGCTGGGGCCAGACTCAGGCCCAGTCGCTCCCTTTACTGCCGAGCTTTCGCCACACATTCCAACAGCCGTCACGATACGCGTCTAAATGTGGCCTTGGAGATGAACACCAGTTCCACGCATCACTGTTTGTGTCACTGTACATGTGAAAAGTAGCAGTTATACCTACATTTATTTAAGTACAGAGTGTGCAGGAAGCAACAGTCGGATCATATTCAACTCTGATGAACTGATAATGAGGGTCATTTATTAAACTGACTAAATCGATGAAGACAAAGCCTCATATCACACATTTGATGCAGCTGGAAAAAATAACAATACAACTGGGCTTTTTATTGTCTTTTTACTGACTCCAATAAAAAGTCCATCAAAATAATTTGATTCTCTGGATTCGATTAGATTTTACTAGAATTATCAGAACCCAAGATTAAAAATGTTCCAGCTGTAAAACCAAACATGGAGGCCAACACATCAGACACCACAGACTGTCCCACGTACACAATCGTAACAATAGCAACAACAACAATAGCCTTGGTTGCATATAGAATCATACAGAGTCAATATTAACACATCAAGCTTTCACCCAGTCAATTAAAAGAATAATAAACGACAAAACATGTCTTTCATTGTTTTACGTCAACATATGGTACTTTGTGGAAATCCAATACTTTGTGCTTAGATATTTTGCTGTTGTTTTTATTTCATTCTTCTTCTAAATGTTCATTTTGCATGTCTGTGGTCATTTATGTGTCCAGGCATGTTTTTTTGTGTCTCTGGTCACGATACATATCCTCATGGTTTAGGATGAAATATTAACTACAGAGGCTGAGGTCCAGGCCTCCTTGAATCCTCGGAAGCCTTGATCCAATGGGCCTGTGCCCTTTAACCCAGCCACAACTCTAATGCTACTTATTGATCATTATATTAATCTCAATACTTCTACTGCTATTGTTTGTCTTTTTGAGTGTGTTTGTGAACAGAACATAAACGCTGAACATTGATCACATGGCAGTGGAGGAAAAAGACCTTAGAGCAGTTTGGGTTGTTAAAGAGAGCTTGTGTTCCTGCATGGCTTCATTGCCCTGCTCCATTATCGCCTCACACAACTCAACACACTCTTGTTTACCATGTTTGCAGGCGCTGATTCCCTAAATAATGCAGGACGAGGGGGAAGTTAGGGAACGACTGCAGCTGTGGATGCCTTTTTTTGCATGTGTGTGTGAAGCTGGATTTCTGTGTGTAGGTGTTTACATGTATGCAAATTTACATACGTGTGCATGTGCATCCAAATCCAGGTCTGCACGTAAGAATGAAGATTAAAAAAAATGATCAGAGGGATAAAGGGGGGGGGGGGGCAGAGGTGAAGCAAGCAAATCATCGACTTAAAAACACTCTCATTATGAGCAGTCATAAATAATTTTGCACCAAAACACTAATTTTGCATTAGACTTACAGTGCACTGATTCTGCAGCTCAGGAATATTCATCCACTCGTGGGGATTTTTCTGTGTTTTTTCCCATTTAGTGAAGCTTTTCGAGCAGCGGTGAATATAGGTCATGTACGTGATGGGCTCACTGGTGGCACTACGGATGGCGCTGCAGGTCTCCAGGCGACAGTGCCAGTACCAAGGGAGTCCCCTCTGCTGTGGCTCCGCTTGTGTGTACACACACACACACACACACACACACACACACACACACACACACACACACACACACACACACACACTCACACAGTGCCTAGCACACCGAGCTGCTATTAATACAGCCACAGCCATTTTAATATTTAATTGCGTTGATGGACTGCATCTGTGCTGCTCTGTGATGCAAACATTATTATACATACTAAGTGGCTTAATTGTAATTAGAGCTGAAAATTTAATTAAACCCAACAATAAAGGAGATCACAGCATTTTTTTTTTCCTGAGCAGACCTTTTCTTCCCCTTCACTGCCTTTTAACTCCTTCTGTGCTGCTGTGCTGCCCTCGCCCAGAGGTCTCACCACTGTGGGTCGGCCGGTTCACAGACTAATATTTTAAACACCCATTTATTTTCCCACATTTCTGGGAAATACAGAATTTATTTTTACCAGCTCAGGTCTGCTAAATATAAGACAATTAAACAAACGAGTGTTAATTAACAAGTGTAAAGTGCTGCTTTTGGGTAGAGATATTGTTTCAGTAGAGCCAGGCCAGCCTTTTCAATCCGTCTTTAAATTTTTAAAGATAAAAAACAATTATCAATGTTCTCATCTAACCCAAATGACCTATCACCACTCTTAAGCATAATTATTTAATCAACATATCACAATAAGTTAATCTTAAAACAATATGATAAAACAACAAATAATGTTTTACATTTCTCATCAAACCTGTCATTTTAAACACACACACACACACACACACACACACAGATGCATGCAGCAGTGGCCGTCTGGCGGCGTGTGTATTATTCATTAGGAGCGAGGCGTGCCGTTGTGGAGTGTTTGAGGCCTGGTGTGTAAACAGCTGTGTGTTGCCTGACATGCTTTTGCACTCTCAGCTCAGCTCTAACCCAGGTCTGATGGTACTGATCAGACCAGAGCGGAGACGACAGCACAGGACGCCATACAAACAACCAACCACCGGCCTGGTCCCGACACACACACACACACACACACACACACACACGCACACACACACACACACACACACACACAGAGAGAGACAAGCACTTAAATTGTCATAAACTGACACTCACATATGGCTAAATATGAAATACGCACAACAAACACACATGCTGAGACCCCCTAACAGATCAAAACAGCTTTACAGTAATACATCAATAAATGAACAGACCTGCAGTCTGTGTTGGTTACACAAAGTTACATGACTCTTCTCAAACTGCACAAACTGCAGGCGTCACGTCTGAAACCAAGAACCAAGGACACATCAATTTCCCATCAACCAAATAATGTCACACTGCAATAAGGTGACAGTGTGTGCGTGTGTGCGTGTGCATGTGTGTGTGTGTGTGTGTGCGTGAGCAAAATAAATGCAGCTTCAGTGGGAAATTCACAGGACAGAACATCTTGAATTCAGACGACACAGTTGTTGTGTCCATGTGTTTCCCTTGTTCTTCTTCTGTGCTTTTTTTTGTTTTATCTTTTTTTGTCTGACTTGATGAAATGAAAACACAAAGAAGGAAAGAAAATTTATCTGTTGGTCGACTGTCAGCAGATAGTCATTGCATTTGTAGATGCTGTCATCACACAGGCTTTTAGTAGCTTCAAGTCTCTGTGTGTGTCTGTGTGTACTTGTGCGAGTGTTGAATATTCAATCCATTTGCACTTCTGATACAAAGATTATACCAATTAGGCCAAGCAGGCAGTCAGCACGGACACCATCCAGCAGCTACGACCCCCCCGGGTAAGAGGGCCTCCTTACATGAAGGTCAGCTCATTTCACACACACCTTCTTCTGATTAAATTTATGGGAATTTACTTGCCACGAACAGCAGTTAAAGCCACGCAGTGAGCGCCGCTGCGTCTACGTGAGCAATATTTCAAACACTTAAGAGAGCAGGAGGGAGACGGACTGACTGTGATTGACAGTGGGAGAAAAAGAAGGGAAGATGAAAAAGGGGGGAAAGGGGGAAGTCAAATTGAGGGAGAGGATAAAGGCGGGGAGGCGGTGTTTGGAGGGAAGGGTTCAAATCGATGCAGGGACTAATGTATTCAATGCCCACTCTGTTTACAGAGCATGTAGCAGGCCTGATGATATCCAGACTTTTGGCCACATTCAAATGAAAACCTTCCACCAACTGCTTCTAATGCTGAGAGGTTTTAGTGAAAAGCCTCAGCTCTGCAAACATCATGTGAACAAGCTGTTTCAGGGAATTAGACACTGTGTGCTGCAGCCGATAATCCCCGACGTTTATGATGAGGTAAAAGGTATTAATAAAATGATCCTAATGCCTGGCAGCCTTCACTCTCTGAAGTACATTTATTAGAATACAAGAACTCTGATCAGCAGGTAGATTAACTTTTAGTAATGGGACGATTAAACTGTAACATGTACATATGACAGAAGGGTCTAAATTAATGTACCGCATTTTCAGCTTTGGGGATTAAAATCCTTCAAAGTGTTAAAATAAAATAAAAATAGATAGATGGTTATACAGAGTATGTTCATACACCTGCCTAATTAAACAGATTGTTACAATGATAATAGCCAAAGTGTAATTGAAACAGCTCAAATCACCATGCGATACAACAGTGAAAATGAGAAAAAATTCCAAAATGTCAAACAATTTTTTACAACATGGCAAGATGGAACTGCTTCCACAATAACAGGTAGATGTGACCACGTGCATTAGAAAAAAAATAATTAATGGAAATTAAATCACATGACTTAAGTGTCACTCATCTTTCCACTTCCATAGAGAGAAAAAAAACACAGAGGGTGTGGGCCAATGAGGCTCAACTCAATATTTTAAAAAAGTGTCAAATGTTCCTCTCATGTTAAGATACTGTACATGTACTTAAAAACGATTCAGTGCTTTTCAAAAGACATCTTATTTATAGTTAATACTTGTGTTATACTTGCACTCAAGTGGCTACGTCACAGGATATTTAAATACAATTCTGTAGCACTGACTCAATCCTCCTCCTCTCAATCTTAACGAAAATTTACGGAAACATAACAATATTTTTATTTGTATTTTGCCAAATACAAATTTAGCTCTCAGAAATTCTCCTTCATATACCCTACCCTTTACCTCCAAGTAAAGAGAAGAATAAATAAATGGGATTAGAATAAACATCCAAAGCAACATTCAATCAAAGTTGTGACGACCAACAAACCTCTGTAATCTGAATGGATCCAGGAAGTACCTTTCAGCATCATTAGCTAATTGAATCCACTATTGATTCCATATCAGTAATAAGTGATATATGGGGCTCATATTAGTTATATTAGGTTAAATAGGCAGCCATAAGGTCATGTGCAAGAGACATTTCGTATTCAGTCATAAATTGATCTGCCAGGTTTTATTAGACTGGTGTGTTTCAGGAGCTCTGTGGTTGTGTTTGTGTGTGTGTGTGGTGCATTGCAGGTAGGATGTGGAAGCATTTTAGTCATAAAGGCAGTTTGAAATATATAGTAGTTTGTTTCTTTATTCTGTGTGTGCACATTATACATTTCATATATATAATAAAAAATATTATATTCAAAGAAATTAGAGATTTATTATTTCAGGCAAAAGGGGCATTTTTACAGAATGTGATGACAGACTGTTTTAATTGCCAGATTAAGACAAAAAATATATTATATAAAATATATGAATATGCGCACAGTAAACTTGTAAACATGTATGTGATTTGGTATGATCAGCAGATTTTGGTGATTATATCAGTGAAGACTTGTTAAAAAAATACTGGGCTGATACTGTAATTTCATCTTTTTTTTATAGGCTGGTCAAGGTTTAAAGTGCATAGCAACCACTGCAGCAATGTGTTTTTCCATGTTTTTATGGCAGCAAACTGTGATGTATTGGCAAAAGACATTGTAGTTAATGACAACGCTGTTTTATGAGCGGTGTCACTCGTCAATGCAGTGTGTAACCAAACCCACACTTTGACCCTGGAGGGCGTGACACAAAATGGTGGTGAATTTCTGTGTTTGTGTGTATGTGAGCGACTGCCTGCACGCCCCAAATGTCCAACACTGCACCTTAATCAGCATTGCTCAATGTAATTTGACCATTTGTAAGCATTACAGGATTAGTGAGCCCAATTATCTGCCATCCTCAACGCTGATATGAACAAATGCTGGATCCATAACGCAAACTTAACAGACGTATGTTCAGTTGATGTATCACACAGCTAATTTCGTGATTACATTTTCAGTGGCCAGACCTTTTCCTGTCTGCTAATTGCAGCAGGTTAAGCAGCAAGCAAGGCAATATGAATCTATTGGGTCATGTTCCAAATACAGAGGTCTGTTCTCTGCATGTGCTGGTCGCCATCAATCCTCCACCTCCTCAGTGATGTGCATCGTGTGTGTGTGTGTGTATGTGTGTGTTTACACATCCATTCCCGATGAACTCTCGCCCGATCCTATTGATGACTCTCATATGATCGTCCTCTATAAAGCAGCATCTCCATTAAAATGAAATACACATTCAGCAGTACAGCTGGTACTTTTTTATAACTACTCCAGTAAAAATAAAAGTGTTTTACAGCATTATTGTTTTCAGGCAGTGGGCAATGATGATAGAGACGAAGAGGTGTTTTATGGGTATTTTATGGAGGTCATTTTTATGGAGAATTTGGTAGTTATAGATATAGTAAAGGGACTGATTCACACGCTATGCCCTGACCTCATGCAACCTGGGGAACCAGTTCTGACACCTGTTGAAACTGTGTTCTCTAAGCTTACGTCTTTACCATCTTCGTTAATTAGCCTCAATTCCACAGGTATCTATTTAAAAAACAAGCTCCTGTTGATGTTTGCTATTGTACCAGAGAGAGAGCGTGTCAATAACATGAGTGATGGAAAGAGCAGTTTCAAACAGAATTATGGAACCTCGAATGCTTTTATTAATGTCTGTATATATATATTTTACTCACAACATACAGTATTTAAATAACCACAGTACATAAATGGCTCAGAATCTGCATGAATTAATGACAAGCATCAGATATTAAAAGTCA
The DNA here is from genome assembly GCA_016785345.1 of Trinectes maculatus. Lineage (NCBI taxonomy): Eukaryota > Metazoa > Chordata > Actinopteri > Pleuronectiformes > Achiridae > Trinectes > Trinectes maculatus. The sequence goes on from JAFBJQ010001108.1 coordinate 87,940, forward strand.
AATTCAAAGCGAATGCATTAATCACTATTATTTAATTCATATTCATTTAAAATGTAGCAAACCAATAGATGGTTTTGAATGTCTGTCATTAGCTGTTTTTTTTCCCTGATCGACAGTTTCTCATTAGTAATTAAAGATGGATGGAAATCAGAGCAGAATCTGAATTCTGAATATCAACTCAACTTTACACCAAATGTAACTTTTAAGGTCACATTTATCTGCAGTAAGTCTTTCAGTTGTTTCTTTGTTCATTCTGTCACTCCTCTTGTGACTGATTTCATCAGGGACACAAAATTTCCCATTTCCCTTTTTTGTGGATGGTTTTATGGTTCTCTCAGTTTCCTTTCCATCACCTGAAATCCATCCATCATAGCCCTGAGTGCACTGGAGGTTCTCAGTCTCCAGGTCTTCTAGTGGCTCGGTTACTTCTGCTGTGATGCTGGAGGTGTCATGCAGGAGAGGCAATCCTCCTCCCGCTGACACTGTAATTTGTCCAGGTCTTTTCTTGCCTTCAGCAGCGTCCTCATCCTCTTCAGCCAAATGGTTCTTCTGCCTGTTTCTCTCTGCTGTTACCCACTCTGGACTCTTGTCTTCTCTCTTGAGGACTTAGCACAATCGCTCGATGGGTTTGTTCCCCTCTCAACTGACAGCTGTTGACATTCCTAGTTCTACTAAAAGTTGTTGTGAAACATTAGTATGATTTGGGCAACAGGCTCTCAGAAACGTCTGTGCAGCTCGATGTTTACCATACAAAATAAAATCAGCTGTGCTGCAGAGTTTTTCCGACAGGCTCTGAAAGCCTCACCGAGAGGCCGTATGATGCTAAGCCTGAGGTTAGAGTATGAATATTATTAAAGCAGAATTTGTGATGCTTCTGCAGCACACTGGTGAGTGGTGTGTTATTTTATAGTGGAGGATACTCACAGATTGTGTCTGTGTCAGAGTGAGTAGATGCCAGGCAGCACTGTGGTAACCCCCCCCCCAGTTGTTGTCCAAAGTGTTTACAATCCGTAGGCCACAGCCGGCCAGAAAGGGCCCATGATTGGCCAGGACTGCAGGCGCCTATGTGGGTCAGCTCTGGTTCCTGCACCCCCTTTCATCATCTTGACCACAGTCTGAAGCTCTGCATGGACCAGTCTGGTCTAAACTGCAGGACGCAGTGACCAGAGCCTCTCAGACTAAAGCCTGGGAACCATGCATAATGTCGGTGTGATAGACTGTAAATTCAGACAAACCAAAGATGGGAGCGCGGGAGTAAAAAGTGATATTTGTAAAACACAGACATAATATGACCTGAGATGATAAATGTTGCAAGTACTGATACATTTATTGGAATTTTTTTAGAATACAAATATTGTTTAGGATTTGTTAAAACACAAAATAAAAATATAGTCAAATAGAAAAAGAAAATTTATGATAAAGCAGATACGTGAAACAAATCCTTCCATTTACAAAGCTGATAAATGTTTGATGTTCCTGTTTGATTGGTTAATCATTAAAAGGGGCTAATTAACTATTGTATTTTTGTCAACATTCCCCCAGTTTAATAACTAATAAGTTAAATATTTTTTGTACTGGTCAACGCATAATAATGCAAAATAGCACTGCAAATTATAGATTATTAAGATTGTACATTCAAACTATGTTTAAATCTATGTCTGATGTCAATAATTGTTGTTTTCATGTTGATAAACATTAAGTAATTATGAGAAAATGAAAGAAATTAGCAAATTTGAAAACAAACTTTGGCCACACCAACCAGGCCACCGTGATGTCTGCCAATGCCTGTTCCTCAACAATTCCCACAGGACGCACACTCTAACACAGGCTGGTTATCATAAAACATTTGGTGGAGCAGAGCGACAACACCACACTTAGCCGAGTAATGACTCGTACCATTTTACATGGACACGTATTCTGATTAGACTCTCATCAGGAGGGACTTCTGCAGCAGCCACAAGGCCACCAGGCTCAGTTCACACTGGGGGAAAAGGGCATGCAGAGAGTCGGACATGTTCACTGTCAAGTCTCTTATTCACACACACACACACACACACACACACCCCTACACGCACATGCATATCAGTCACATTTGTTTCAGGCCGGAACCACATATACAGCCTCGTTGAGAGATACTTTACAGTACCCTCTCTCCCCCTACACCCCCGGCCTGACTGGAGGGCGCTGGGAACGCAGAGTGAGAGCCAGGGCCCAAACTGGAAGCCAGTAGAGGGGTGCACTAAGTTTAATATGGAGCTCTGGGTCAGTATTAAAGAGAACAGCTGGAAGTTAAACCCACAAGCTTTACTAGGCCTCTACTGCTCCCTGTTGGCCACAGAGGAAAACTTCCCCCCTCACAGTTCCCGTTCACATCCTGTGTGCACTGTGTCTTTAGGTGTTTATACTCTGATGAACAGGAACTCACATGTATCACTAGTCAGATGCCTTCAAAACCTGCGGCGCTCTCGCTTCAAAGGCTCCCAGAACCCCAGACAGAGTTTATTTGATTGCTGGTCAAAATATGTGGTGTCACTGTGGGATAACAGAGCCTGTAACCCTGCTGCATTAAAGAGCGCAGCATAACACTCTGTGTGCATCCACACAAGCAGCTAGAGTTACAGCCACTGACCGCCGCAACCCGTTATTCAAGTTTCTCTCCTGTAAACAAGCTGCATCTCTCTGGCTTCGCTGTCTTTCATCTCACCGTCCCTCTGATTGTTGTGGCGAGACTTCTACCCCCCCAACACACACACACACACGTAGAGGCAGTCATTCCTCTCTGTGAGCAGAAGTACACAAATGCACATTTCAAAACACACAAACATGATCCAGCACAAACATAAACACTGGGCACAAGAGCAGAAGCTTTCTGACCTGAGGCTCCACTTTAAAAAGTTGGAGATGATGTGTCTATGTCCACAGGTTCAATGCAAACTTTTTTAGTCTCAACTATAAACTTTTAATTATTTATATTTTCATTTTAATATTATATTTTTATGTCTATATTTTCATAAAGAATGTTGTTTCCTTTCTACAAGAACAGACCAAGAGATTTTTCCTGAAAACAAGAGAGACTATCTGGGTGTTGTAATGTGGAAAATCACCTCAGAGAGATAAGACTTTTTTCCACACCACATATTTTGTTTTATAGTGCGGAAATATATATTTACCTTATTAGCATTTGTTTATTTAAGTATACTGACTGTACATTACTCTACACTTAAGCTTCACCACAATCAGGTGACATGGCATATATTTGTATAAATATGCTGTTTATTAAACTAAAATCAGCTTCACCTCACTGGCAATAATCTAATGGCATGTTTCTAGTTTTCACGAAGAAAAAGGAGGAACTTTTTTTGTATAAAATCCCTGCTCCTGCCTGTTGCTCTCATGGAGCTGTGGTCTTATCAGCGGGGCTATCAGCAGTACTTGGTGCCCAAGAGAAGAGGCAGGGGGAGGTGGGGATGGAAGGTATGACACACTGCCTGGTCTAAAGCCCAGACACCCAGCTCTTGTTACCAATGGGAGAGGAGGGAAGAAAAAGCACAATGCTGGTGGTGGCAGGAGTGAGTATAAGATCCAAGTTTGTATGTTTGCTTGAGTGTACAGTATGTGTGTGGATGCATCCAGCGTGGAGGAGCTGATGCCCAGTTAGGATTTAAATACTTCTTCCACCACCTCTTGTCCGCGTCATGTATGCACCATACCTGATGTAAATACATACATATGATGTGTCTGTGTGTCTGACTCTCACCGTCATGACTGATGTGTTCTAGCCCCTGGGTGTCCAAGAATGTATGTCCCTTGTTTGTGCGTCCCTCACTTGCTTTTGTGTCTCCGTTTACAAATTGCTAAAACTGAGCAACAATCGGCATTTGAAGTCAAAGCCACATTAACAGCAGGAAGCTGTGAGGAAACCATCAAAGGGAGAGAAAGAGGCATTTAAAAATTACAGTTTTAAAAAAGGGAGGGAAAACAAGAGAGTGAGAGACAGAGAGTGAGAGAGAGAGAGAGAGAGAGAGAGAGAGAAAAGTGGAGAGACAGAGCTGGAGGAGAAAGAAGTTGTCGAGTCAGAGGGAGTCAGTGACATGTGTTATTTATTTCCCTCTTGTAAACAGTGAGAGAAGGCAGACATAATCAATAGGAAACTCCAGATTGTAAATAGACGGCTCTAATAGCCTAAACACTGGCCGGTATAGTTACACACACACACATATATTATATATATATATAAATGACTGCACACAGAGAGGAGGAGAGGAGAGAGAGAAGGGATGGGTAGATGAAGTAAAGGAGAGATGTAGAAGTAAAAGTTGTGAGAGAAAAGGGGGAGGGGGAGAGAAAGACGAGGGCTGGGCTGGGCAGACCACCCTTATTTACCAATAAAGAGCCCTGATGAGAAGATAAACACAGAGGAGACAGTCTGGGCAGGAGGAGGGAGGGAAGCAGAGAGGGAGGTGGAGAGGAGAGATGGGATTTGAGGTTTAATCATCCGCTTTGTTCCACCAACACATGAACAGCTCAATAAGAGCAGAGGCAGGAAAAGTGCAAAAGTACACACTAATAAAGATTATTGGTAATGACATTGTTTAGAAAGTTGGTCTACGCCTGTAGCTATTGATTTAAGTCAATATCAGTGAAATTACTTGTCTTGTCAGATAATGATATTAATGTCAGATAATAGTGAAGAAAACCTGCTGAGGTTTTTCTTCCACAGTTTGAAAACCACAAAAATATTAATTTACTATCAGATAAATCAAACAGCAAAACCACATTATTGTAAAAAAATATTTAAATGTTTGCTTGTTAATCTTCTGCTGATTGACATCAGCTAATTGATAAATTAACTAATTTTTAACTAATTTGGTCTTTGGTAACAGGTTGTATTTGAAGAATAGGAATGAGCGTTGCAGCTGAAAACACAACGGTCAATATATGGAGCCACTTTTTTCCTGTTTTAGCATCAACTTTAGCATCAACTTCTCCTCAGAAATCATTTAGGTAAGTCGAGTGGCATTACCAAATATCTCCAAATCTTAAAGAGCAACATTCACAACTTATTTTGTTTGCAGCTCTGAAAGTCTGGAGTACTGTTATAAACACGCATTATACATGAATACATTTCATTTTTAATTACAGCTTGTCTGAGACCGGTACATTTAGACATAACTAGTGAGTAAAATGAGACCAGTCCTACTCAGAACCCCAAATTACTGCTAATTTGATGACATGATTAGAGAGCAACTTTCCCGTAAACATCAAGCATAAGCCTGATGTTGACCCATTAATTGTTTGCAATGTTCAGCAACTTTAAAAACAGCTTCTTCTGGATTTGGAGCTGAAAAGGATTTTTACAGGTTCCTGTTTATAATGTGAGAACACGAAGTGAGTATGTGAGTGCTGTGTTTAATAGCTTCTCTTTTACTTTGAGTAAATATTTGAATGATACTTGTGCAAGAGTAGCTGCACTTCAGTTAATTGTATCAGTGCTCCAGCCATCACTTAGGATGTGGCTTTTTGTGTTCTTGAATACAGAGTGTGTATGTGCGTGCGTGTGTATGAGTGTGCGCATGCTAGCGTGTGGTTTCACCCGCTCATGTGGTGTCAGAAGTCATCAGGGTGAGGCTGAACGGCGACCTCATGACCCCCATCAGAGATCTGAAGTGAAGCACTTAGCGGTCTCTGCCCCCCCCCCTTCCTTCCTCCATGATCCACGCAGACAGCCTTCTCTGATTCCACCGCTGCTGCTAATAAAGGCAGCAGGAGACTAATTCAACTCAACAGTTGAAGGAGAGTCCCTGGGAGGAGAAGAAAAGTTAAAGGCTGTGCTGTCACTCAGCTCGCTGCTCGGCCCTTCTCAGACAACTCACGTTGTACTAAGGGGAAAACAGGAAATTCATTCCAACAGCGCAAATATGAGAAAGAAGCCACCATATAAGTAGGAGCATAACACAATTTTCCATTTCAAAATGTTTGCAGGTCAATTGCTGCTTTAAAAGCTGTCGACTCTTGACTATCACCAAAACATACACCGAAGAGAATAATACTTCATATTGCAAATACCTGTGATATGATATTACATGAACTATTCATCCCACAATATGTGACAGCTCACTACTTTCACTCAACAGCATCTATGTAAAAGATGAGAACAAATTGCAGAGGGACATGGTGCTGCCAATAGCCTCGTTAAGGCCTATACGATAAATAGTCTGTTAGAGGTTGTTGTTGATTAGCACCATTAATTGCTGGTGCTGCGTGGGACTGTGGGAGCTGTTGCTCGTTCCCCTCGTAGGAATGTCTGCTTCATTAAAACCGACTGAGCGGGACGGTTTTGAGGAGAAAAGGATGATAGTTTCTCAGGGTAATAACAGGCCTCAGAATAAGCTATGTTTAAGTGGCCACCGCAATGGCTACCCTGTCCTGCACCGCAGTACTCTCATGACCCTGGCTGCTTGGGCCGACACCGGCCAAACACAATTAGTGGTCACAGATACCTAGGTGTGTGTGTGTGTGTGTGTTTCTGTGTGTTTGCATGTGTGGGCGGGTGGATGCTCGCATGCTTGAATGGACGGGCATATATGTGTATGTGTGTGCGCTTGCACGTACACTACAGCACTGTTAGAGTGTGCATTTGTAAGCACATAAAACCCACATTCCACATTCAGTGTCAGTGGGTGTGCACTGCCCATTCATCTGTTGTTGATGACTGTATATTGTCAACATGTCCCTCGCGAACAGCTGATGAGACTGTCGGTCAGTGAAAATCTATCTGCCACATACTCATCTATAAATGTGGCCAAATAACACATCAGACATTTCCAGTAAAATTATTTCTTGTCCACAAACCCTGTAAATATCCTCTTCAAGAATGCTATGTGATTTAAAACTGTAAGATTTTAAGATCGTTTAATATAAATCCCATAAAATCCACGCGCTTTGAGTCAAAAAGAAAAAGCATCGTATTCCCCATGATTACATTTTTAAGGCGTTTTCTGTTGTATTTTTTTCTCATACATGACAAAGAAAATCTCCTTTGCTTTATTACAAAAAGAAAAAAACAAAAAGACATAGAGCTAAAACTGAGCAGCGGGGGATCTGATCTAAACAATCTGGCACTGCGGGACACAGAAAGCTCTGTGTGTCTGTGTGTGTGTCTGCATGTGTGCATGAGTTTTGACGCACAACTTAACCAGTAATAAAAATGCTGTCCTTTGTCACCAATAATCCAACCTAGTTAGAATTATAATTACTGCTTGTTGAAAACTGATCTGATCTAATTGATCTTTTTAGTTTTTGTAGTCCTGTCATTGTGATCGTGTTACCAAGCAGCCCTGTTGAAATTAAAATATCAGTATCATGTGACTACATCTCATTTATTTTTTACACTGGGCTGTAGCCACAGTCTAATGTTTACACTGAGGTAGCTGACAGTTACGCATTACAACTTCTACTCACATAAGGCAGCAACATCTCACTGTCCTTCCTTTACTGTGAGACACTGACCACATTATTTGACCTGATTTGCATTTATGTTCAATTTTAAAAACAGAAAGAAAGAAAGAAAATCAGATGTGCATTTCAGTCGCTCTGTGAACCATGTCGATGCTCATGAAAGCCTCTGGTTATCCTCACTGTACCTGCCTCAGACCAACAGGCTCATACACACAAACAGCCAGGATCCGCCATGCTCGCGCACACACAAATATACACACACACACACACACACACACACACATATATATATATAACAGCAGTATATATGACAGCAGTGTATGGCATTTCTATTGGGGCTCTTCACATTGTCCAGACGGCCCGGTGTCAGGCAGTGAAATGAATGGCTGTTTATATTAGAAGGCTGGTTTAATGAATTAGACCCACAGCTCCTCTGTGTCAGCACCAGGCACATACAGACCAGACCCTATCCTTTCCTCACCCCCTCTTTGCTCCATACATAAGGTGAGGAGGGGGGGGGGCACCCTGATTGTGTCCTTCGGGACAGGTGAGGCAGAACACCCGACAGCAACCCTCTAAGGATTCCCTGCTTATTTACCAATCTGGGCATCTGGCTGAGGCTGTTCATGCTGCAGTCCTCCCTAAACCACTCCCCCCTTCTCTCTAACCTCACCCATCACATCTCCCCCATGGCAGACACGACGGGCAGAGGTCTGCCTGTTTATACATGCGTGGGAAGGAGGGAAACAGAGTGGGGAGGATTACTGAGCAACTTGCACATGTTTGAACAAATATGTATACAACATGAGGTTTGCCACCCAGCCGTGCATATATACAGGCCTCCAACGAGACCGACCTCTGTTTCTACTCATTCTGTGTGAGCGAGGTGGCCAGAGAAAGAGAGACAGACAGGGAGAGAGAGAGAGAAGGTGGCTGTCGTCTCATGTCAAACCCGCGAGAAAAGGAGCTTCTGACTGTGCCTCAGGACAGATAGAGGACGAGAGGAGACAAGAAAGGAAACGAAAAAACAAAGAAAAATAGTCAATGAAAGGAAACAGGGAACAGCAGGAAAGACAGGGATAAGTAAAAAGACAGGATGCTGCAATTGAGTCCGAGACAAGTTTGTCTCTTAAGTGACTTGAAAACTGGCAGAGGAAAAAAAAACACTCTATTGATATCGCAGTCACACTTCATGATCAGCGGCACTTCTCTGCACACACAAACCTGCACAGGGGCCAATCACCCACCGTTCACACGTGGCAATGTGGTATGAAATGATTCCACCTCTTCTTCCCTTCATAAGCCAGTAATCATTTTTCCGCACTCATCTCCCCTCATTTTCTTTTGTTGTATCCCTCGCCTGGTCGCTCTCTCTCCCTCTCATCCTAGTCTCTAATTTACCCAGCATCCTGCAGTGCACAGGAGCCTATTAAATTGCCTTTGTCCATTTGCGTGTATGGCTGGGGACGGCATGTGCGTCATGTGCTCTGTGTGTGTGTGTGTGTGTGTGTGTGTGAGGGGAGTCTGTAGCAGCGGGGTGGTGGGTTGAGATTGCTGTAATCATGGAGTGCTACCTGTTCATTAAACACACAGTGGGAACCCTGCTTACAGCGTTTAGAAACCAATTAAAGCAGCACAAGCTATTAACATTAGCAACATTAGCTAGAGTCCTGTGTGTGTGTGTGTGAAAGAGAGAGAGAGAGGGAGAACCTGTGTGGCAGGAGGAGGCATCACTATATAGTTGAGTATACAAGTGTTTCCGTTGTTTGTAAAGAAGTGTCTGACTGACAGAGTGACAATGTGACTAACTGTTGACTGATGAGTACATGAGCCTTCAATCAAGTGAGAAAATGAATGGAAGGAACAAAGTAAGAGGGATGATTGAGGTTATACAAAAAGGTAAATTCAAACTTTAGCAACTTATGAATGGCTGTGATTATGATACAATGTGTCTAAAGATGGCGTTTGATTACCCGGGTGGGGTGGAGATGGGGACGTGGGTATGCCCCGTCTTCTGAGAGGTGAAACAGAAATCCTGATGAGTATAATTATCCATGTATGTGGCTCTCCAGCTCCTCTGCACAATGGAGTGTGATTTAATACAGACGACAGGGTTCTTGATGGGACCTCCTCACATCACAAGTTCATGAAACTGACTCCTGGGAGTCGTCCAATAAGAACCACTCTCCTCTGTATTTAGCTCCTGTGCAGAGGAGAATGTAGCAAAGTATTCAAACTATCTTTCAAAGTGAGAGGAGGACAGAGCTGAAGCCACCAGATGAAGTTCATCTTAAAAAAGCGAGCCAAAGTCTACATCCACGCTAACAGCTGCTTCACATATAATATTTGCTATCTAAGTTTGGCCTGATAGCACAATAACATTCCTTAATGAGCTCTAATAATTGATCACAAAATTTGTTTTTTTAAATGCTATTTCGGTCTGTCTTATAAAACAGATCCTTTCATCAACAGTCATAATGAAATAATTTTCAAGCCTAATAAATAACTTAAAAGTTTAATCAATTAATAAAAACACATGCAGATAATTTTTTGACAAACTTAATCAGTAAGTTAGGAAATAGAGGAAACGTCAATGGATTATCAAAGTTACTAGTTACCAGGAATGTCTGAAAATAACGTCGTAGCAAAACATGTACTGTTGCTGTCAGTAGCTCAGTTGACTGGCCAATCAACTGACACTCTGGCCCCTTTAGAGACACCAGCAATTCCTGACAAGGTCTGGAGGTAGTACCTTTTATATATGATCTGTGCAAAAAAATAAAAAAAATTTAGGCCAGAAACACAAATGAGTGGTCCTACGTGGTATACAAAAAATATAAATAAAAGTTGTGTACAAAAATCTTATTTCTTGTATATAAACTTTTCCATCAAAGCCTGATTCTCATCTCCGATTGCCACATTTAATAACCTGTAACGATGGAGTAGATAATGTCCTGTACCTCTGCTGGTGTAATTGTTCACCAGCAGAGGTAGAAACATGCAGCGCCATTGTCTGTATGCCTTTTGTAGTTAGTTAAAAGATGGATAAATAAGATGCAATTTAGAGACTTTTAAGAGATGTTTTTTTCTCTCCTGCCTTAATCACTGTGAAATTACTGCTGGGTGAGGGCTGTCATTAAAATAAAAGCGGCACTTGCTTCTTGGATGCACAATGCGCGCATGAAGCACTAATAGCACAGTCCCTCAATGGCACTAACAGTTTTAACAGGCCCAGTATTATCCTGCTGCGCATGTAGTCGTGTCTGCAGCACTCGCTCACCAAGGACATCTTGTGATGTCTATTTGTAGTTTGTCGCAGTTGTTTACTTTGATACATACACTGAGAAAGATGCCGCATGATGTCCTCCACCGCTGCAGAACTGTGCAGTTACTCTCACGATACATATAATGGTATACATATTTATCTGCAAGTGTTTGAGCTCTATGCAGTTTGTGCATGTTGATGACCTATTTAAACCTGCGTCTATGCTACACTATGTCATTCAGGCACAATTACATTTCTTTGCTGCCTCTGCACAGTGCAAGACAAAGTGACGCCTGTGTACGTACGCCATCACGGCCGATGCTTACAGTCTCAGAGGTCTAGTGCTGGGTGCATGTCCTTCAGGGTGGCTTGTGGCCCCAGGCTAGAGGGCCCTGCCAGGAGGCATGAAGTGACATGGCCAACAACCTCCAGATGTTAGCCTGCATTAGGGCCTGACAGCCTGTCATGTTAACGCCCACACTACCACACAGTTCCATCACCTCCCATCTGCTGCCCAACACCTCCTGAGGGGGGTGGGGGTGGAGGGGTGGAGGGTCGGAGTGTCAGATAAAGAGACGATCACATTTGACATCACTTTATCTATTTACTTATGTTTTCATATTGTTAATCAAAATCTTTAAAATAACCTGTGATAGTTGTGAAGTAATGTGGTGCGGTTTAAAGTACAATACATCCTTCTGAACTACACAGAAAACTGAATGCTCCAGTAAGGTACAAGAAATCTGTACAGCATCCGAGTAAATGAGACACTAAGTGACATGCCTCTCTCTACAGGCAATACAATATATTATCTATAATCCAGTGAGGATACATACAAACAGTCAGAACAAAATGAGCAAATTCCAACTGAGCCATTCTTCAAGTTTAAACATCGATATATTTGCATGAATTTAAAAACTATGGCAAGCATTAAAAAAACTGCACAACTCCACATTTCCCATGTTTCTAGAGTTTGCCAAACATGTTAATAATAAATGAGTCACTGAATAGATTTCCCATTGCTGCACAATGAGCTGAGTACAGTCTTACAGAACTGACAATTATTCAAACAAATCAAAATTAAACATTAAAATAAACGATGAAAAGGTTCCACTGATTGAGCTGCAGGATTACAGAAGAAAATAGCTTGATGTTTGGCTCCCTCTCCTGGTACAACTGAGAAACATCATCTACAGCCCATGTACCTGTTCATTCAGGTAAGCTACATGTAAATTATGTTTCCATAAAGAAAGCAACCAATCAATCTTTAAACCACGACTACACGGTTGATCACAGTATCAACTTCCTACTCAGTTTGGCTTTTTTCAAAATAAGAGCCGCTGGTGTCCATGATAATGAATGGTTATCAAAACAATACTCAAACTATATTCCAACACAAATACGGTGGAAATAATGCTGCTCGTCAGCCACAACACAGCAACAAGCCCCCCGAAACATTAACAGCCTCACACCAACACACAAGTTTAACAACACAATAAACACTGCAGGACAACAAGAACCAACAGCAACAAAGAAACACACAGCAAAAAGCTTCCGACGGTAAAAAAAAAAAAAAACATTATGATGAAGTGTTATCACTGTTATCTGTCAGTGCGTTCGTCAGACTGAAACCTGACGCCTGTAAAGTTGTTAATGTTTATTCATGGGTCTTACCTGTGGGTGTTTAAACATGGCGGATCTGTCAAAACCTTCCAACGTCACGACGACAGCAACAACAACACGGCCGTGACGCGTCCATTTTGAATCTCGTTTCCCGCGCAGCAAAGTACCCGGATAATATTCCGATTCCCTGCTCAATGAAAACACTGAACCGGATCATTCAACGGAACCGAATCATTTAACTGAACCGGATCATTTAACAGAACCGGATCGTTTAACAAGCGGTAACAATTAAAAACTATAAAAGGTGAAACTATTCAACAACGTTTATTGACGTTAACTCATTATATTCGGTGAAATTAAACGGCTGTTTGTTGACAGTGAATAACCACATTGTGGTCAGTAATCAACCAAAGCTCGTTTATGAGGCGCAGGAAACATCACTCTGTTACACAACTGAATGACCGTGTTTTTTAAAAAAAAAATCCAACAAAGACGAGTGTGGGTTTTTTTCACATGAGACATTTTGACAAGAACCAATATTTTAAAAATATCCATTATAACATGTAAAAAAGAGATTTTTTATGTCATATTAAAAAGCATTTCTAATGTAACATCTGTTAATTTTAATTCTACTACAATACAACATACTAGTTGATTAAAAAAAACAGAAAACAGCCACTATTTTAAAAAACAAATAATAATTTGGGGTATTTTTTTATGGAAAATGACTTTTTTTCCCCTTTCTTTGGCTTCTTTAGTAAAGATTTACTAATTTTCTCTGTCATACATGCCAGTAACTGAAATGATAACATGATAATTGATTAATCAAGAAAATAAGTGACACATGTCTATACAGAAAGCATAAGACAGGGGTTTGGTCAGGAAAAGATAACTTTATTTAGTTGGGGATACATACTTTAGTTATATTTGATTACTGTACTTGTAAGATAGAAAACACAGTAGCTTTTCAAAATAAAAGCAAGGTCCATTTATTTAATTATATGTATCTATGTTTTTTTAAAACACACCTCAATAAATATTTTTTCTCCTTGTGGTCTTTTTTTCTTTTACATTTTACAAAAAACATACAGTGACTGTCAGAACAGCAGAGGAAACAACACTGGGGTTAAAGGTCACCGGTGTAGACACAAGCCAACACGTACACTGCAGATGTCACAGGTAATATTGAGCCTAAAATATCATTACACATTTTTCCAAGATACAACTCTGTCCACGTCACTATGGCAAGTACACACATCTCTCCAATTATTCAAATGAGTGTTAATCACTAATTGATCACTGGTCTGCGAACATAAGAAGCATCACACACCGAAGAGCACAGAGAAATATAGGTCCAGGTTAAGACATGTGTTGAGACCTGTGCAGTGATGGATGATGCAGAGGGAGAGCGAGAAGCAGAGGACAATGAAAAGCTTTGTACCTAAATGCCCCTGTTTCAAAGTTTTAAAGGATCATACCGTGTTTCTGCTCATTGACTACAAATGAAGGACTTTAAACTTGCCTGAGATCAGTGATCCATCACAGTGAACATCATGCTCAGGTCCACTCCACTCCTATAAAAGTTATATTATGATCGTACACTATGGCAACGGAAAACAGGGTTTATATTCAAAAAATATGCCAGGATGAGAAAATTGTGAGCTGTTTTTTTTTTACAGAGTGACACAGATGTGTTACTGTTATTGTCAGAAAGTCAAACTATTAACAACCCTACACATTGTGAGTGATGATGTCACTTTGGTCCCTTGTATTGTATTAAAAAGGCTTTGGAAAGTTAAAGGGTTATTGCAAAAAGTTTGACGCAGATCCAGCTGCGTCTTCATTTCCCGACCCCGAATTATCCCGAGCAGGATGTTCACCACACTGATACACACTGAAACCAGTAGCTGCCCTGAAGGTATAACACACAACCAGGCTATACAGTTCACACACGGCGGTGAGTACGCGTGTTTAAATAACGCAAATACGCAGGTATGGTCCTTGGAATAAAAAGATGCCTGGTTATAACATGTTGCCGTGGTCATGACCATCGACCACAGAGCTCTTTTGTTAAAACAGAGTACGTAAGAATCAGGTTTAATCGAATCAGACGAGACCTAATTACCGGAACCCGACCCCTCTGCTGCGTGTGATCACCTACACGGGTGACCCCGTGACCTCCTGCGTTTCTGCTCAGGTAAAGTACATCACATCACCTGTTCACTCTTTGACCCAGTTGTTTTTCCCATACCAGCGTCGGCATGTAAAGCGGAACACAGAAAGATAATACTGTGGTTTGTTTTACTGCAGCTGCTGCATCATTGATGCAGAGAGATCCTCCCTGCAGGTAAGCAGATCTCTTATGATCCTATGAAATCTGCAGTTTTCAGACACTTGAGCCTCGAGCCACTGTGTGTGTGTGTGTGTAGGGGGGGGGACCGCGGTGAGTAGTTTGTGTATGCAGAGGAACCAGTTAGCATCACCGGGTCAGGAATTAGGGCACCGTGATACCATGACAGACATGAGACACACACCAGCATATACACACATCCCAAAGCCTGCACTGACTCACAATGGTATTAATAGACCAGACAGCAGGTGCTGTCACTCTTACTGCTCAGAGCCAATTATGAGGCTCCGCAGGTGACAGGTGAGTTCACCCAAACACACACACACACACACCCAAACACACACACACGCACACGCACGCAGCTAAAAGTTAATCCAATATCACCCATGTCTACTTCTATACATCAATCCTTTGTTCTCTCCACATATACGTCTTCTACTTTAAGAAGTGTGTGCCTTCCCTCACAGTCTCACACTCACACACACACACACACACACACACACATGTACAGAGTGGAAATGTTATTAGGTCGACCTCCTCCTCTGGCTGTGAGTGACTCAGCTCCATCACGCTCCACCCGGAGCCCCTGGAGGAGCAGCAGGAACGACGGGATAGGGAAAGCTGGAGGTGTGGGAGAGGTGCGTGGAATCACAAGAGTAAAAGGATGTGCAGACAAACGAAAGGCAACAAAACTGTGTATACAAACACTGGATTTCACTCAGAACAGACAGTAGTCTGGTACGGAGGGGAGAATAAACAGGTGGGTTAAACCTCGCTGTGTCAGCCCCTGTGTCAGTTGTCTCATTATTCCAAATGCCAGGTGACGGGCTGACGGACCACGGAGCCATTGATCATGTTAATCTGTTTTCCTCGTCTGAAGAGGCAGAGGAAACGTTCACGATGTCTTCTCACAGAGTCTTCTCACAGAGTCTTCTCACAGAGTCTTCTCACAGAGTCTTCTCAGAGAGTCTGTAGTGTTACCTGTGGCAAAGTAACTAACAATGAACTGGTCGTGTTAAGAATTCTCCAAATCCACATCTCCAGAATAATGGTGGTCTGAGAATCTCGCCACAAACACAAGCAGGTCATGGCCTCGTTCATCAGAGAACAGTGACGTGTGTGAAACTATTCAAAGAGGCATTTCTCCTCATC
>JAFBJQ010001108.1:108787-109959 GCA_016785345.1 Trinectes maculatus
GCGTGACGTGCTCCCGCCCCCGTCGCGCCACCCTCCTCACAGACAGACCCCGTCGCTGGGCCTTCCCCCCTCCTCGCCGGTTGGTGACGGCCACGTGGACAAACAGGCTGGCGTGGGGTAAGGGGTCTCCTGCCAGGCCCAGCAGGGGCACGTTCCGGTAGCCGGGCTGAAGGCACTCGAAGGCCACACTGTACTGGCCAATGAAATCGTCTCCGATGTAGTCGTCATCCAGCACCACGAAGCGCAGCAACGCCAGCTCCGGCATGTTCACCTGCAAATGACCAGACACACACACACACAGACACACACACAGACACACACACACACACACACACACACACACACAGAGGAACACACACACATATAACAAATGGATATCTGTGTCCTGTGCTGCAGCAGAGAGCAACACACATCTATCATTTCACACAGAACAAGAAAATAAACATGCCCCAAGCCTTTGTGTGTGTGTGCGTGTGTGTGTGTGTGTGTGTGTGTGTGTGTGTGTGCATGTGTGTGTGTCAACAACAAAATGTGTGAGTTTCATTTAACAGTTGACTTTTATATTCATCTGATCAACAGACCAGTGGCAAACGGCCACGGCTGCGGCGTCACGTGACCTCAGACCTGCTGGAGTCATGTGACAAACAGGTAACACATCATCAGCTGTACTGTCACAAATCTGCAAACACAAACGCAGACAACAACTTGTCTGTGACACACAGTGTCACATATTCTCCTGCACCCTGGTTTAAAGGAAACTTCACATGAACGACCGTATGAAGAGGCAGATCTGGTTGGAGCCGGTTCGGGGCTTCATACAGAATAATGGAGGCCACACGCGGCGTCAGTGACACAATGTGACACACAGGTCACGTCACTGTCAGACGACTGTGCACAGGCTATTTCAGTATGAATGAGAAGCAGGTGATTGATGGGGGTGAAAGGAAATGTCACAGTGACTGAAGGACCAGACTCAACCCTGTGTGTGTGTGTGTGTGTGTGTGTGTGTGTGTGTGCGTGTGTGCGTGTGTGTGTGTGTGTCCACTGCCATAACATTTCATGCATGGACAAGCCAGACAGACATCTCCAGCAGACTGTGAGTGTGTCCATAGCTGTCCTTGTCTGTGTGTGTGTGTGTGTGTGTGTGTGTGTGTGTGTGTGTGTGTGTGTGT
>JAFBJQ010001108.1:129163-149770 GCA_016785345.1 Trinectes maculatus
CACAACAACAACAACACACACCGACACAGACCGGACACCGGCTGCTGCTGAATGTGTCACACACGTGTGTCAATATGAAGAACTGTGTCGACGAATGAGTGAACGGATTCAACCGAGTGCGTGTGAACAGCTGAGAGGACAAACACAGAGGAGCAGGTCAGTGTGTGTGTGTGTGTGTGTGCGTGTGTGTGCGTGTGTGTGTGTGTGCGTGAATTAATCAACTGACTATAGCTAAGTGTGACTGAAATGTTTTCGACACGGCAGCATAATGGAGAGACAGACGGGCGAGAGACAGAGAGAGAGAGACAGGCGAGAGAGACGGGCAAGAGAGACAGGCGAGAGAGACGGGCAAGAGACGTTTAATGGGTAAAGGAGATGAAAGAAGGGGCGCACACACACACACACACACGCACACACACACACACACACACACACACCACCAATGTCCACTTGTCACCTGTGAACTGGATCCACTCACATCCTGGGGTCCGGGCTCCTGGGCAACAGAGTGAGTGTGGTGCCCTGGGGCCTGAAGGTGGAATACACACACATACACACACAGACACACACACAGACACACACACACACGAGCCGCTAATTAAACTAATTGGTGACAGTATGTCGCTAACAGTCGTGTTAAATCTATGAATATCTGACCTTCACGCTGTGAGTCATCAATGTTTAAACTTATCTCCATTAGTGCCTGGGGATCCTGGGTCAGTTGGGGGGGTGGAGGGTCCGAGGGGAGTGGATTGAGCTGGCACTCATTCATGTTAATGTTAATGAGCTGGGACTCATTAACATGATCTGCTTGAACCCATGTCTGTGACTCCAACGCTATACACACACACACACACACATATATACATGCATGTGTGTATACATATATATATATATATACATGTATATATATATATATATGTGTGTGTGTGTGTGTGTATATATGTGTGTGTGTGTGTGTGTATAGCGTTGGAGTCACAGACATGGGTTCAAGCAGATCATGTTAATGAGTCCCAGCTCATTAACACACGCACACACACACACACACACACACACACACAGGTACACTGTGTCAGAGTTGTCAGAGTGAGCTGAAGCAGATTATCTCGGACTCCTTATCAGGTCACAGAGGTCACAGAGGTCACAGCAGAGAGGAAACTAATAGGACTGAGCAATGTGAGTCTGTTACAGACACACACCAAGTGTTACAGACACACACCAAGTGTTACAGACACACACTGACTGATACTGACTGAGCCCATTAGGATGAAGCAGCTTGTACCTGAAACCACTTCATGTTCCCACAGCAACATTTCCACCTTCTGTCTGACTCCACGTCACATTCACTGCACTGACGGATGATTATATATATATGTGTGTGTGTACACACACACACACAGACACAGTATATAGCAGTGTGTCTCACACACTGCTATAACAGGAAGCTGTGCGAGTGTGCGACATGTCCCGGACCCGACGTCTCATTACCTCCATCATGGAGGTTGTGGTGTCGGTCTCTGACATGAGGACGGAACCAAAACAAAAGACTGAGGTTACAGTTACACTCGGCTTCTGCTGACATCATCACAAACAGGACCTGATTCATTTCAGCAGAGGAACCAGCAGAGGAACGTGCAGAGGAACGTGCAGAGGAACCAGCAGAGGAACCAGCAGAGGAACCAGCAGAGGAACGTGCAGAGGAACCAGCAGAGGAACCAGCAGAGGAACCAGCAGAGGAACGTGCAGAGGAACCAGCAGAGGAACGTGCAGAGGAACGTGCAGAGGAACGTGCAGAGGAACGAGCAGAGGAACCAGCAGAGGAACGTGCAGAGGAACATGCAGAGGAACGTGCAGAGGAACGTGCAGAGGAACGTGCAGAGGAACGTGCAGATTAATGTGAGTCTAAACCACAAACAGCTGTGACGACTCATTCGGTGCTTCTAGAAAAAGAAACCCTGCAATATCTGAAATGAGATGAGAAATGATTCCGCTTGTCTGTGAAGTTACACAACAAACTATTGAAACCAATACATTTTTCTTTGGGGTCAACAACAGGCTGAAGAACAACATCCAGCTTCTACTGGATGACAGGTGATTGTGCGACAAAGGAGGCTGAGGTGATCGCAAAGGGCAACGTCAGCAATTCCGACTGAATGAAGAGGAGATGAAAAGGAGGCTGTGTGGAGGGAGGAGAGAGGGAGGAGAGAGGGAGGAGAGAGGGAGGAGAGAGGGAGGAGGTGATGTTCATGCTGGAGAGAGCAGCCTCTGCTCTGCAGTGCTAACACAAACAGCAGAGGGAGACACATGCCAGAGAGGCTGCTAATTATTTTAATTAGCCCGTCTTTAAATGTGAAGAGGCACAAAGCTGGAGTCTGTGTGTGTGTGTCTGTGTCTGTGTGTGTGTGTGTGCGTGTGTGTCTCACTACCCTCGAGTGGAATCAGTGCTTTGGAAAAAAGAACATCTGTCTCTGCGTGGGCCTCCATGTGGACCAGCTGGGCTCCCGTCTCTGCTCGCGCACATGAACAAACTCGCTCAGCGCCAAACCACTCGCCTCCGTCACATTAACAAACGTCACAACTGATAAGAAACAGGACACAAAGTCGCATCAAGACACAACGTTTAAAACGTCGCCACTGAACCACAGACTGTAAATAAAGAGATAACTCACTCGCCACCTGGTGGGAGGCTGCAGTATGTCTCATAAGCCCCGCCCCCTCTGAATAAAGGATGTCATTTTTCCTAATTGTTTCAGATTGGTCAATAGCTAAGTCTTAAAATGCTCATTTATAACGAACACCCAGCAAAACTAAAAATGCTAATTGATGTTTTTAAATCTTGTGCAACAATCTTGGACTTCAACACAGCCATGAGTTATCAGTTAAAGGACATATCCACCGTTTGCCAAATACACATACACACATTATTATTCCAGAGACAAAATGCCATCATTCAACATTTGTTGCATTTCTCCACCACAACCAGACAACAATTTCCAGCACAGCCAGAGAAATGAAGACAGGCGGATGGAAGGCACTGCTCTGCTCTCCACCCACAGAGCTGTGTGCTCAGCTGAGACCCTCAACAACCAGCCAAGAGTTTAAAAATGGGTGTGTGGATGAAAAGGAGCCAGATGGAGACGAGAGAAGAGCCAGGAAATTTGTGTTTTTTTCCCCACCCCTCCTCGGTTGCCACGGAAACCAACCAACGATGTCTTCATTCAAGGTTAGAGGTCACGGGTGACGTCCAGGAAACGGCTGCTCCAGCGAGACTTTTTAAGCTGAAACTTATATGATGCATATGTTTGTACATATGAATGAATATATGTATGTGTGTATGTATACACAGATATATATATATATGTGTGTGTGTGTGTGTGTGTGTGTGTGTGTGTGTGTGTATATATATATATATATATATAAAAATCACGGGTGACTTGTCATCTGAACACTGACGTGAATCAGCTGCAGGTAGTAAACAGGAAGTCACAGTGAGCGTGCGGTGAATCAGCTGTCATGAGAATGAATGACAACGTCCTTATGGTGACAGCATACAGCCGGAGGAGGACTGAAGGAGTGCAGGCGACACGTCTGCTGCCTCTTCTCCACGTGCTGCCTCCACGTGATGATTCACTCTGAGTGAGCTCCTCCGACACTGTCCTTCTCATGTCTCATGTCTCATGTCTCATGTCTCACGACAAACATAAACCAAGACTCCATTAACAAACGTCATTTCAGTCGCGTGAAGAGAACGTACTAAACTACACAACCTCCACCTGATTCAAAAAAACAAAACACACCGTCACAGTGGATTTACAGTTCGACTGGTCTGACTGTTGTTTTTCTGCCTGCAGCTGATGATGTTAATGTCAGACATCACCTGATGGAAAACCTCCCTGACTGACTGACGGCTGTGTGTGTGTGTGTGTGTGTGTGTGTGTGTGTGTTCATTCACATAACTGCGTTTGTCAAAACCAGCTCTTATTAGCAGGCAGTTTGTCGTGGCAGGACGAGCAGCAGGACGAGCAGCAGGAGCGAGACGCCGCTGCTCGTCCTCTTTAAGACACTGTCACACTGTCGGATTAATAATTAAATGTCATCTGAAAATAACCTCCCTCAGCACCTCGGCTGGGTTTTCCTCAAAACACACAGACGCACTGAGTCAGCTGGCGTTTGGTTGTTTCATGGTTCAGGTTCACCTGCACACAGGTAACGTCCTCACACAACGCCGCTGCATGTCCACTGGTCCTGAGGACGCATCAGAGGCATTCCACTGTGGTTTTTGTGTTTATCATTCACTGTCATTCATTAAACCGTCCACAACAAAGCAAACATTGAACCTCTGCTTTTATATTTCCTACAACCCCCGTGCTGTTTGAGGCCATCTCTCCCTCACAATGAGGCATCATCGCTTGTCACCATGGCGACGCACGCGAGCGTCAGCGCATGAGAGAGAGGTTTCCCTCATCAGTCAGAAACATTTTTTAAAAAAAAGAGGGGTAAAGCAAAGCGGTGCTGCGTTCGTGTCTCGTCTTGTGCGTTGGGATTTGGCAGCGCTCCATGACAGAGCGAACCTGACGACGACGCACAAAAACCACCACACCCAGTGTTTATTAATAAGTACGACGCCTCCGGCTACACTCAGCTAACTGTGCTAAAAACACAACGTTGTGTCGGGGGAAGTACAGCAGCCACCTGCACGGCCCTGTGAGCAATGATACAGGAATCTGTGGGGAAAAACACACAATTCAATCCACCCACTGACTCCGAGCTGAGCGAGAGGTCAGAGGTCAGACACCGCTTCTCAAATTCAAATCTACTTCCTACAAAACGACATGTGACCTGCGTCTACACGCAGCACATAGTTCAGTCTGCAGCTCAGAGCCGACCTGTTGTCACCGTCTCACATTCAACTTCTGTCCAAAACACTGTCGGACTGGGACTGGAGGGGGCGGGGGGGGGGCTGGGTCCTGCATGTGGTTGCCATGGCAATGTGTGTATATGTGTGTGTGCGGTGCCAGGGATCTCCGCTGGTCCCAGTGAAGTCACAGTGGTGGACGCTGGCAGCTGCACAGCATTCCTGTTCTCTAAGAGCTGAAACATGCCCGTCTCTCTCACACACACACACACACACACACACACACACACACACACACACACACACACACACACACGCACACACACACACACACACACACACCCCAACAAAGTACCTTCAGTGTGTGTGTGTGTGGTGAATGGGGACACACCCAGTGGCTTTACGAACCAATGCAGGCAGGACTCATAGCTGTGCACTGCTGCCCAGGACCAGGACCAGGACCAGGGCCAGGACCAGGACCAGGACCAGGACCAGGACCAGGACCAGGAGGAGAGTGGTGGCTGGGTGAAGGTCCGGCGCTGGCCGGTGTGGTTACTGCATCAGCCTGGCAGCACTGAGAGCAGCTCCAGCTGGAGCGAGGTCCATCAGGAGAACATTCCTGAGAGCGCGTCATGATAGCATCATTAGCTACATTCCTGTGCTGCCAGCAGAGGAGATAACACAACAGAACTGAGTGGCTGGTTATGTTGTGTGTCTGGTGTGATAAGAGCATGTTTCTGTCTGCTCCTCTCCTCCACGTGAAGGATCTGAAAGCAGATATTTACTGACGTCACTGACGATCGCTGCAGAGGAACATGACGAGGAACTGACAAGATGAGGATCATGCTAATGATCACTTCACCTCGCTGACCCTGGTGAAGCCCTTCTTATGCATCATGAGGGAACCAGAGTGGCTCACTGGTCCCGCTGACCTTTAGCCGTCCAGTTTGACCTTTAACCTTCTCTGCTGTGAGAGGAAGTTCTGGTTTCACTTCAGCTCTCGATACAAAACCAAACAGCAACAGGAGGTGTGAGTACAGAGTGTGTGTGTGTGTGTGGGTGTGGGTGTGTGTGTGGGGGGGGGGTGAGGCGAGGTGAAAGAGGGAAATAGAAGACGGTTTGATGCTACAACGGCTGTTCAGCTGGGTGTGTGTGTGTGTGTGTGTGTATGTGTGTCTGTGGGTGTATGTGTATGTGTGTGTGTGTGTGTCTGTGGCTGTGTGTGTGTGTGTGGGTGTATGTGTGTGTGTGTGTGGGTGTATGTGTATGTGTGTGTCTGTGGGTGTATGTGTGTGTGTGTCTGTGGGTGTATGTGTGTGTGTGTCTGTGGGTGTATGTGTGTGTGTCTGTGGGTGTGTGTGTCTGTGGGTGTGTGTGTGCGTGTGTGTGTGTGTGTGTGTCTGTGGGTGTGTGTGTCTGTGTGTGTGCACACAGGGTGAGAGGGAGCGGTTACAACAGGAAGTGATTTGTAGATAAACAGTAAACAGCGTGCCCCCCACACACACACACACACACACACAACACTTTCTCACTGAACTCGTTTGTGTTTTCAGTTGTTCCAAAGAAAACCAGAAGAAAAAGTCCAATCACACACAGTCACATTACGTTTAAACAAACTGACACATTCTGTGTTTGTGATGTGTTGACAGTGCTACACCCTGACACCAGGGGGCGATGCAGCAACCGGTCAACCACCCACCCTCACAGTCACACCTACAGGAAATTAACATAACACACGTCTACAGACAGTGGACCCACACAGACACAGGAAGACTAACATCCAGCAGGTTTACATTAGGAGACACATGACATGTTCATTAGGAGACACATGTCCATTAGGAGACACATGTCCATTAGAAAACACGTGTCCATTAGGAGACACATGTCCATTAGAAAACACATGTCCATTAGAAAACACGTGTCCATTAGGAGACACATGTCCATTAGGAGACACATGTCCATTAGGAGACACATGTCCATTAGAAAACACGTGTCCATTAGGAGACACATGTCCATTAGGAGACACATGTCCATTAGGAGACACATGTCCATTCGGAGACACTGCTTTGTTTCATTTCACTGGACACTGATGCAATGGAATATTTAGACTCGACTGAATACTGCCCCCTGTGTTGTCGTGACAAAGCGGTGTCAGTGGAATATATATTATATTGTTGGGTGTTTGTGTCGATTGTTTACGTCCATCTGTGTCTCTCTGCGACACCAAAAGACAAAAACGCTTTGAAGAAAAGAAGAAAATCATTCATGCAGATGAGCTTTGTCTCTGTTTGTCCCCGACGCACTCAGGGACAGAAGCTGTGGTGAGGTGGTGTGTCCCCGGAGCCGCGTGGCACCAGGAGCAGAGTGATACTGGACACAGAGGCCCTCAGAGGCCCTGAGTGCTTTGCATATGTGCAAACACAAACACACACACACACACACACACACACACACACACACGCACACACACACACACAAAGGGAAACATTGTCATTACTCTTGTCCAGTGTCCAGGAACATGTTGCAAACAAATCTTTGTTCACCTCTCAGCTCAGAAGAAGGAGACACACAACAAAACCCAGTGGTACGAGGTGGGAACAATAACACAACAACAACACAATGGAACGACAACAACAAAACACACACACACACACACACACAGTCTGTGATGTCACAGACTCATGATGACGACATCTGATACCAACACCCATTCAACTGCACCTGACAATCAATCAATCAATCAATCAATCAATCAATCAATCAATCAATCAATCAATCAATCAATCAATGATCTATCTATCTATGAGGAGCAGTGGAACCTGCGGAGATGCTACCAGTCAAACACCCGGTCAGGGCTGTCAGAGAGAGACACGTCCAACCATGTCCCCTGAGCCTCATCCTGCAACACCTGTCCACGTCTCTCTCTCTCTCTCTCTGTGTGTGTGTGTGTGTGTGTGTGTGTGTGTGTGTGTGCGTGTGTGTGTGAGGCTCAGCTGTTCGCTGCAGTGCGTCTGCTGTGAGACGGGTGTTTGCCGTCTGGCGTGCTACACAGTGATGACTGGAGGCTAATTGGGGTAAATTAACACATCGCTTTGACCCTGACGTGTTTATTAACTCCATTCTGATTGACGTCCCTTTAAAACGCAGCGTTAACGCGTGATGACGCGGTCGATCTGAGCGGAGGCGGCCGCGGCCTGAGCGGCGCCGAGCGAGCGAGCGAGCGAGCGAGTGAAGTGTTTGTTGAAATGAGGCTTGACTCAGCTGCAGCTACAGTTTGAGGACGAGCAGGAAGCTTCCCTCCACAGCCGCCGCTCCTATCTGTTTGCTTTGTGAAGCTGGAGAAGAAGGGAGAGTTATTTCTGGCATGAAGGGTCAAAGGTGACTGGCTGCTGGACGGCGTTCAAGGCTCGGACGCACGAGAAGCTCTCTCTCTCTCCCTCGCCATGAATCATCAGCACAAAACGACCGAAATGAGCCGGAAAGTTTCGTTTGCGTCCGACGACCAGACGCGAGACGCCTGTTCACTGAGTCCAGGCTGATCTGAGTCCAGGCTGATCCCAGATCAGCTCCATGTTAACTCCACTGTAAACACTGGCCTCAGCCCAGACTCACGCACAGAAGCCAGACATCTCTGCACTGTGGAGAACAGCTTCCTGAACCTGAACCTGAACCTGAACCTGAACCTGGACCTGGACCTGGACCTGGACCTGGACCTGAACCTGAACCTGAACCTGGACCTGGACCTGGACCTGGACCTGGACCTGGACCTGAACCTGAACCTGAACCTGGACCTGGACCTGAACCTGGACCATCAGCAGCAGTGAGACGTGTGAGGTTTGGTGTGGTGACAGCAGGTACAGGACCTGCTGGACGCAGACACACAGACAGGTTCCTGTCAGATCCATCCTGACAAGGTTCTGCTTGATGAACCCACAACCTGCTACACACACACACACACACACACACACACACACACACGAGGAGACTGGCACGGGTTGTGTCTCTTTGTGGCCTTGGATCTGAATGGTAACATCATCCATCCTGATGCAGATAAACATCGTTTCAACCACATTTTCAACGTTCTCTTTGTCCAATTCGCCGACAAACATTTACAACAATATTAAATTGAGTTGGGTTGAATTTGGGGAAAAGTCTGCATCATGTGACTTAAACTTAACGATCACACAGCTCTGATGAAGAAGAACTGGAACCAGATGATACAGGAAAAAAAAACATGAGTCGTGCAGCAGTTTGCATACTGAACAAAGCCTGCATTAAAGGCCTCTGCATGTGTGTGTGTGTGTGTGTGTGTGTGTGTGTGTGTGTGTGTGTGTGTGTGTGTGTGTGCAGAAGGTGACATGTGGAAGTCTCTCACACACCCGTGTGTGTTTTCATAGTAATGTGAGCAGTGCAGGAGCAGAGCTTCAGCTGTTCTCAGCTTCAACCTGACACACACCAACATCTCAGCACTGCTGAGGAACACGAGTCTCATGTCTGTGGACGACAAACCTGCACATGGCGAGACGTGACGTGGCGAGAGGTGACGTGGCGAGACGTGACGTGGCGAGAGGTGATATGGCGAGACGTGACGTGACCTGGTGAGACGTGACGTGACATGGCCAGACGTGACGTGGCGTGAGGTGGCGAGACGTGGCGTGGCAAGAGGTGACGTGGCGAGAGGTGACGTGGCGTGGCGAGAGGTGATGTGACGTGGCGAGAGGTGACGTGGCATGGCGAGGGGTGATGTGACGTGGCGAGACGAGACTGGTGAGTTTGTATTTGAGTTCACAAATAAACCATCATTTGAATTTTCAAACGATGTGGTGGAAAACGAGAACCAGTTCATTCATTTCAGCCTTTTAAGCTCCTCCTCCTCCTCCTCCTCACCAAACCAGCTATACAACATACATGTATTCACTTCATGGACGCCGGACGCCGCGTGCTGGCTGTCACGGCTGATCCGTGTCCATCCGAGACGTCGCTCCTCTCCTCCCTCCCTCCTTTCATCCACTTCCTCCAGCGGACACAGTCAAAGGCGTCTCTGTTCTGCTGGCGGCGCCAGATGGGCCTCGCTGGCCCGAGTCACTGGCCTGGACATATAGAGCGTGGACGTGACCCCACCTTCCCTCCCACCTGACCCCTGACCTCAGAAACGGAGCTGGAGCCTAAACATCATCAAACCATCTCAGACCATCTCCTCTGCTGGTGAAGACACGTCATCAGATTATCTGTTTCTTATTGAAGTGTTTGTCTGTGAGCTGACGACAGCTGATGTCAGTGAGACGGGTGGTGTCAGTGGGACAGACAGGCCCTCTGCTGTGAGCTGTGATGGAGCAGCTCGTGAGACAGAGAGAGAGAGAGAGAGACAGGTGACACATAAGCTGATGTGGAGCTGATAGCTAAACAACATGAGAAGGTAATGATCCACCTCCTCCTGTCCACTGACCTGCAACCTGAGCACAGGTGAGGGGCTGGGTCAGCAGGTTACAGCACAACACAACAGGTGTGTGTTGACAGTGAGTGTGAACACGTCACCACCTCGAAGCCTCGCCTCGTGATGCTGTCACGTGACGCGCACGTCGCCCGCCCGGAGGCTTGTGTGACGACTTCAACACGAGTTTGTGTCGCAGTTGTGTTGGAATGTGGTTTGGCCACTTTAGAGCCACTCGCACCTACAGCAGGGGGCGTGGCCAGCCGCGCGGTGCGTAAAAGACGCGCAGCACAGGGCGCAGGTGGAGACTGATCCGGGGTCAGTCTGCGTTCAGTTTTTAATTTGTGTTTTTGTTGTTGTGTCACTCGTTGGACTATTCTCCAACATGGTTCTCTGACGCCCGTGAACCACGTGGTTCCTGATGAACCAGGTTTTATTTCCTCTCACATGAAACCAAACATCACCATCATCACCATCATCCTCATCCTCATCTTCATCACCATCATCACCTCAACATCATCATCATCATCATCATCATCATCACCATCACCATCATCATCATCATCATCATCCCCATCACCACCATCATCATCATCATCACCATCACCATCATCATCATCATCATCATCATCATCATCCTCATTCTCATCATCATCATCATCATCTTCATCATCTCCATCACGTGTTGGTGTGTTTGTTTTCTTTACCTTGATGATGCTGCTCCGCCGCGGTGCTGCCTTCACGGTCTCCAGGAGGATGGTGTCGGGGTCCTGGCCGCCGCCGCCGGGCAGGACGACGCCGCTCCGCCGGCCGCGGGACGCTCTGGGCGGGATGCAGTCCGGCGCTGCGTCTCCGTCTCCATCCCGCTCGGACATGTCGGGCTGAGGGGGGGTGTGAGGCGGGGTGTGAGGCGCAGAGCTCGGGTTGACGGAAACGGGGAGAAGAACCTCAGAGGAGTCTCTGGCTCTGACGCGTGTGGAGCTGGAGTTGGAGCAGACTGTGCGCGGAGAAGAAGCGGAGAAGAAGCGGAGAAGAAGCGGGCTCAGGCTCAGTGTCCACCGCCTCCTGACGCTCTCATGGTCCCCGGAACCGAGCCCGCCGGCTCAGGCTGCGGCTCTGAGCGGGTCCATCCCCGCAAACCACAGCCGGTCCCGAGACTCTGGTGGAGAGAGGACTGAAGACGCGCAACAGGTCCTCGGCGTCCCGGTGCCAGCTGCTCCGGCGGCGGTGAGCGGAGGAGCCGAGCCCCGCTGCGGAGCTCTGCGCGCGGTCAGAGGTGATGCAGGAGCCCGGCTGCTGCTGGAGGAGGAGGTGGAGGTGGAGGAGGTGGAGGAGATAATGAAGGAGGAGATAATGAAGGAGGAGAGAGGGAGAAAAGTGTTTGAAAACAGTCCGCTGGAACCGAGGAGACGTAACCCGACTCCTTCCTCCCTCTTCCCCGAGCACCGCGACGCCAAAGTGGGCAGAGGAGCCGGAGGAGCCGCCGCGAAGCCCGGAGCGACACACAACGACTCACACAGCGACTCACACAGCGACTCACGCGCCGCGCTCTGTCCTCACACAAACACAACAGCCGAGTTTTGACGAGGACGCGGACACGATTGACAGTCGCCCCGCCCCCTTCCTTAATCCCCCCGCCCAGCTCCTCCCACCTACGGCCCGGATGGAGAGTGACGCGCCGGGCGGCCAATGCGCGCGGCCGCTGCGAGATTTGGAACCAGACGGAGCCTCTGATTGGTGGAGGTGGAGTCCAGGTACTGGGGGGGAGGGGCCTGCTGTGTGTGTGTGTGTGTGTGTGTGTGTGTGTGTGTGTGTGTGCGTGTGTGCGTGTGTGTGTGTGTGTGATCAATATGTCCACATGTCCAAAGACAATGTCTATTTTCCAGTTTCAGTCAGCATCAGCGAGGACGACATGTGTCCTAATTGTCCTCGTGCCTGTGAAGACGCTGTCTGTATTCACCCAGGATGCACTTGAATTTTACACATATGAGGCGCGTGGCTGACCTTTGACCTCCGTGTTATTGTCCACTCAGAGTGTGGCGTGACAGGCGGAGCAGTAAACACCGGCAGGCAGAGTGGAGGTATGATAACAGTCTGACCCATTATTCATCGCTCTCTCGGCCCGTCGCACAGGGGTCAGGGGTCAGGGGTCAGGGTCAGGGTCAGGGAGACAGCCGTGCCCTGCAGCTGGCAGCCAGTCTGTGTCTTGCTCAAGGACACGTCTGCAGAGTGGACACATGTGCAGGTTCAGGTTGGACACATGGACATACACTGACGGTTGACTGTACGAACAGCAGAGGATCACAGTGTCACACTGACACACATGACCTCTGACCTTTACCTCCAGTGAAAGAAAACCCTGTGAAGGTGTTCTCTGTGTGTGTGTGTGTGTGTGTGTGTGTGTGTGTGTGTGTGTGTGTGTGTGTGTGTGTTAGGACCTGAAGCCACACAGCTGTGGAATGTGGTCAGCTGGTGACAGCCATTAGCACGCAGCCGTCAGCGCTCTCACCTCGCTGTCGGTATCTGTGAGAGCGGCGTTCCGTCGCTCGTTTGTTATTTCTCACGAGGAACGAGCCAAAACCAGGACGTGAAAAGTCTCGGTTATTAAAACCTGCCGCCGTGCAGATTCTGATCAGCCCTGACCTGTAGGTCTCATCTGTTCACCTCCTGCATCTGTGAGCTGTGAAGACTCCTGTACTCTGACTCGCTCTCATTTCTAATGTGACGTCTCTGAGTCTGTCTCAACAACAGATCACTGATACACTCGGACTATTTTGACCTTTTGACCCCTTTGGATGAGTTTATCTGAACAGAGTGGTTTAATCACAGTGTCTCATACTGAATCATTGAATTAAATCTCTGATAATACTACAACTACTACTAATAATGATAACAATAACAACAATGATAACAATACTACTACTACTACTACTACTACTACTACTAATAATAATAATAATAATAATAATAATAATAATAATAATAATTATCGTCATAATAATAATAATAATAATAATAATAATAATAATAATAATAATAATAATAATAATAATAATAATAATGGCAGTAGTAGTAGTAATAATGAAAGACTATTCTGAAGGATGATGGGTAAAGAAATATGAGTTTTGATCACAGGGTTAAAAAGGCACATGACTGGTGGTGTGAAAGTGGTGTGTTCCTGCTATGCTGCCACCACCGTGTCAGAACCACAGAGCAAAGGCCTCAGAGGTCCTGTGGTCCGTCTCTGTGTGTGTGTGTGTGTGTGTGTGTGTGCGTGTGTGTGTGTGCGTGTGTGTGTGTGTGTGCGTGTGTGCGTGTGTGTGTGTGTGAGTGGGGTTTGTCTGCTCGTCTCCTCAGGACCTTGAAAAATAAACATGATGCGGAGGAACAGCTCATTCTATTCTACACACTGTGTCACATAAACATTGTCTTTGGAGAAGTTCACTCCCACCCCACAGACACACACCCCCCACACACACACACACACACACACCCTCCTCTCCATGTGCCTCCATTTACTCCTGTGTTCTTCTTGGCTGTATGAAACACAGTGGACGCGGCGACTCGGGCTGTGTCTACACACTGACAGATATGGAAACAACATTTCGCCTCAGTGATCCAGGACCTGGGCGGCCAATCACATCTCATCCCTTTGTTTCCCACGTGTTGACACCAGCCGAGCGAGTGTGCAGCCACGCAACATCACACATCAACACACACGCTGTTATACTGTGCGTGGTCATACATGCATGTATGTGCCAGGTGTGTGTGCCAGGTGTGTGTGTGTGTGTGTGTGTGTGTGTGTGTGTGTGTGTGCAGGAAGTGTTGTGTCCTGGTCGCACACACATCACACGCTTTGTGAGTCTCTGTCTTGCTTTTCTGGGTCAAAGTGACAGAAACATCTCACACCTGCACTGTGAAGCACTCGATGTTCACACCACAGCTCCCCGGACGACAACACACACAGGGACACACACAGGGACACACACAGGGACACACACTGTACCTCGTCTGACTTATATACAGACGTCGGGTTTGTTTCCCATGTCTGTGTCTCTGAGGTCATGGCAACATCACACACACACACACACCGACACACACACCGACACACACACACACACACACACACACGTTCATACAGTTACCGTATGGAAACCTGGATGTGTACAACAACAGGAGACAGTGTTCTGTATGAAACATGACTCTGATTCACTTCATATCCATGTGACAAACATGAACTTGGCTCCCCCTCCACATGCCTCCAATAGATGGCGCCATCGCTACATAAATACACAGGCAGCTCAAGAGGACCCATGAGAGGTGGATTGATATGTTTGTTTGTTTGTTGTGGTGATTGTATTATGGATCATTATGCCTATGTGTTGTTATTATGTTTGTGTGCGTCTGTTTGTCTGGTTTTGTGCGTTTGTGTCTGCTGGTTGTCATCTGAACTCCTCACATCTCTGAACCCATGAAGCTAACGTCAATATAAAAGTGTGGATGTTGTAATAGTGACATCATGTGCCTGTGTTTTTACCCAGGAAGACATTGAAAGGTCAGAGGTCATCCTAAGTGTTTAATGTAGTGCTGTATAAACTGTGCGGTTCCTTCCAGCTCTGTGGTGTGTGTTTAGTGACGGGGGCCCCTGGGCTTCCTCCTCACAGCGTCTCGGCCCCGGGTGGAGCTCCTGAACAGTCGTGGTTTCCTGCTGGAGGCTCAGTCACGTTCAAACCATCTGAGTTATTTCTGACTCGCTCTTTCATCCTGATGAACCACGTGTGAGTCCGAACGTGTGTCAGCCAACCGGCTGAGTGGGACTGTCAGACAGAACATGGGGGAAAAAACAGTTTTCCAAGATTCAGTTTGAGGAAGTTAACAGTTGATGAATATGAGAAGATCCTGGTCTTCTGTTGTCTAATGACAGCGCATCACATCTGTCACCTGTCCTGGGCCACGAGGCAGGATGGAGTTCTGCAGGTGAGCTGGTGGTTGAACCCAGAGTCCTGGATGAGGAACAGGTGTGTGGACTGTGTGGAGGAGCAGGAAGTGCAGGTCAAACAGGAACCAGGCGGCATGCCAGAAACAGGAAGTGGAAAAAACATTCCAATTCAATCCAGGATCCCGACTGCTTTCAATATTATTGATGAACTAATAACAATAATAATAATAATAATAATAATAATAATAATGATGATGAACTTGGATAATTGTGGGTGTTGGAAATGAAAGTTGTGTTTGTGTGAATGTACAGAGCCACAGTTTACACACAGTAAATAAATGTGAAGTTTTCCACCTTTTCCTTTTTCCTTCTTTACTCCTGTCTTCCCCTCATCCACCCAGCTGCTTCCTTTCATTCATCCATCCAGACAAAAGAGTGGCTGAGAGCATCACACAGGAAAACACACACACACACACACACACACACAGAGAGAGAGAGAGAGAGAGAGAGAGAGAGAGAGAGAGCTGGGCTCATTTATGAAGTGTGACTTAGATCAGTCACAGTAGAGTACATGTCGTAAACATGCGTGATCATGGTCTCATTCATCATGTGGCGTGAAGTGGTGTCCTGTGAGGAGAGTGGACCTGATGATGGATCAGAACCCGGCTGTGGTTCTACAGCTGCTGACACAGACTCTGAACTTCAACCACTGACCTGGCTTTTACCTCATGGATTTCATTTTCTCTCTCTCTGAAACTTAAATGTCAGTCATTTTTCACCACTAATGAGGAACTGCAGTGCTCCTAATGGGCTGATCTGGAAGTCAGTGACAGGTAGAGGTCAGAGGTCAGCAGTATTGAAGTGTGTGAGCTGGTGAGGGGGGGTCACGCGTGCTCGACCCCACTGTGTGATGCCACATGTTCCAGCGGAGGTCGTCACAGACTCGTCAGGGTTCGAGTTACAGACAACGTTTACACTTTTTACATAAAATGAAGACGATGAGCTAAAGTTCAGAAACCAGACACCACATCTACAGGGCTCATGGCGCCACGTGCCACAGCTGCTCCACCTCCACATCTGTCTCCACCAGATGTTACGTCCAGCTTCATCACCTCCCATGAGATGTTCGCCGAATCACTGCACTGAGACGACACAACACAATAACAACAACACAAACGGGGGATAAGGAAAAAAAACTTTTCTCCTGCGAAAAGTTCAACACAAACAAGTTCACGGCTATCAATCACCACAAGACCGGATGTTACACGCGACGTCAAAATAAAGGCCCCAAATCAATTACGAATATTAGAATCATGTTTGTTAAGAAAGCGGGACAGTTCATTCATCTGTTTGCTTTTCCTGTGTCTGAGAATTGATGATATAATTGTTGTCATGTAAAAGATGAACTGACAAATCATTTCAGCTCTGCAGAGAAACTCATCAGAAAATCCAGAGTCACTGACGTAATAATCATCATCATCATCATCATCATCATAATAATAATGATAATAATAATAATAATACACACAATGTGTGTGATCACACTTACAATGATCCATCCACACGTCACAGACTGAATCAGCTGATTAGATCCAGACTCGGGACCCTGATATTTACCTGCATCATGACATCAACACAAATCACACACAAATACATTACAAGAAAGACACAGATTCACTACTTAACCAACAACAACAAAAATCTATTTTGTCTCTCTCAGCGTATAGGGCTTAATCTGGGGCTTTATTTTGAAACTCCAGCCGGAAGTTGCGCTGACTCCCGTTGCGCTGACGGCGGAGGAAACTTTGCTCCTGCTCCTCCTCCCTCTGCATCGAGTCCTCCTCCGGGCTCAGGCCGCCGTCGTCGCTCCTCTGCGCCGCCTGTCTGATGGAGGAGAGCCGGGCCTGAGGCTCCGCGTGTCCGTCTGTCTGCGGTGCGTCCGCCGCCACCAGCCAGCGAGCGTCGCCGCCTCGGAGGCCATGGGCTGCGGCTTGAGGAAGCTGGAGGAGCCGGAGGACAGCAGCCCCGGGAAGATCTACTCCACCCTGAAGAGACCGCAGGTGGAGACCAGGACCGACACCGTCTACGACTACGTCCTGCTGGACTTCAGCCTGGAGGGTGAGTCAGGACACGTGTTCCATTCATCAGGTTATCGATTCATCCGTCTCCGGTCTGATTGGTTAATTGGTTAATTTTAGAAATGGAATATTAAACTGACACATTTTGTCAGAACTTCTCTGCAGTGGTCAGAAGATCTGCTGATTGATCCATCAGGTAGTTGACTGATCGATGCAGGACCTGGATTAAAACTGTTCAGTTACGTGATCATTAGTTAGTGATTAGTCCACAACAAGGAGTGGATTAATCGACTGGATCGATTTCATTGAT
Source organism: Trinectes maculatus (assembly GCA_016785345.1). Lineage (NCBI taxonomy): Eukaryota > Metazoa > Chordata > Actinopteri > Pleuronectiformes > Achiridae > Trinectes > Trinectes maculatus. The sequence continues at coordinate 146,777 of JAFBJQ010001108.1, forward strand.
CGGTTTGTCATGTTAGAGCAGACATGGAAACGTCGTGTTTCCGCTTCCTGCTCGGAGATGTTTGTCAGGTCACAGGTCAGGTTCAGGAGCCACATGGAAACAAACATTTACACAAACACAACCATCACGACAAACTCATGTGTCTCATTTAGACACATTTTCATGACGAAACCAAAGTGAAGAGATGAATGGATTATAAAGAAATCACACACACACACACACACACACGCACACACACACACACACACACACCTGTGTGTTCATGGAATCACTATCAGTCAGCTGCTCAGTTGACAGAACAGTTTGTATTACTCCTTTAAACAGAGTGGCGAGTGTGCTGAGTGCTGTTGTGTGTTTTGTCTTTGTGTATCTGGTTGTTGACATCAGCGCTGTAAACATGTGTTTGTGTTTTATCTCACTGTGTTGTTGTTGTGTTTCATGACCATACCAGAGTCTGTGTTTGGACTTTTCCCAGCAACAGGAGCCTTGGTTTAGCCAGTCTGGAAATAGGTCACACCCCCCCCCCCTTCCTCCTCCCCCCTCCCCCCGTCCTCCCTCCATCTCCGGGTATCTGCTCTGCTCTGTCCCTCACAGCTCCTTCACTCCTCTCGCCTCTTGTCGTGAAGGTTCCCTGCCCTTACCCATCATCCCCCTCTTCTGCCCGTCCTCTCTCCTATAACTCACCTCTATCTCTCCACACACCTTTACCCCCCCCCCCGTTACACTCCCTCCTTCCCTCCATCCCTCCATTCCCCTGTCAGCTCACAGGAATGAATGGAAATGAGACGAGCCTGTTGGTTTGATTGGCGGGTGGACGAGTTGGGGGGGGCGGGGCATTGAATGTACATGTTTTAACAGTGGAGTGGATAAATTATAGAGAAGAGAAGAGGAAGGTATGAAGACTGTGCTAGGTGGCTATGCTAAAAACAATGTCAAACCCTGTGGATGAGAGCACACATCAAGGGGTTTGTGTAAAAAAAAATGTGGCAACAGAAAGAAAGGCTGAAAAGATGAAGGTGGGGAGACGCGGAAAACAACCCCACCGTCCAATCAAATCAGACACAGGTCGCCCCGCACGGCTGTCAATCAAAACCCAATCACCACGACGACGACGCTCCTCCAACACCCCCAACCACTCATCTCCCTCCTCCTAAACATTAGACTGTCTGTCTCCTCTCCTGTTTCCTGTTTCCTCTCCTGTTTCCTGTCCTGTTTCCTGTTTCCTCTCCTGTTTCCTTTCCTGTTTCCCATTTCCCTTCCTGTTTCCTTTCCTGTTTCCTCCTCGTCTGTTTCCTCTCCTGTTTCCTGTTTACTCACTTGTTTCCTCTATTGTTTCCTCTCCTGTTTCCTGTTTCCTTTCCTGTTTCCTCTCCTGTTTCCTGTTTCCTTTCCTATTTCCTCGTCTGTTTCCTGTTTTCTTTCCTGTTTCCTTGTCTGTTTCCTGTCCTGTTTCCTGTTTACTCACTTGTTTCCTCGTCTGTTTCCTGTTTCCTTTCCTGTTTCCTCTATTGTTTCCTCTCCTGTTTCCTCTTTCCTTTCCTGTTTCCTTGTCTGTTTCCTGTCCTGTTTCCTGTTTACTCACTTGTTTCCTTGTCTGTTTCCTGTCCTGTTTCCTGTTTCCTTTCCTATTTCCTCTATTGTTTCCTCTCCTGTTTTCTGTTTCCTTTCCTGTTTCCTCATCTGTTTCCTGTTTCCTCTATTGTTTCCTCTCCTGTTTCCTGTTTCCTCGTCTGTTTCACCCCCCCGACCCTCATGTCCGTTTCCTGCAGCAGAAATAGGAAAAGAATGGACCTTGTTTCTGTGTAGAGCACCAGCACCTCCTCCACCCCCCCCCCCCTCCCCCCCCCCCCACCCTGCATCGGCCTCACCATTCAGACATATCTGGGACATCGACTGTCACACACACACACACACACACACACACACACACACACTGTGGTCGGTCGTCCCTGTGGCCTCACTGCTCCCACTCAGCTCGGCCCGGTTCTGCTCAGAGTCAGACCCTGCAGTGGAACATGACGACAGCGTCAGAGTTTTCACTGTCACTTACACAACAAACACAACAAGTTAAACAACAAACTTTACTCTCACACACATCAGCTCCTTTTTAAAAAAGCCGACGTCAGTCCGCTTTCTTCTCTGGGCACATGTTTTCCGGCCTGGGGGAGAAGCTGCTCTCATACGGCAGAGTCCTGCAGTGAGACCTGCAGTGAGACCTGCAGTGAGACCTGCAGTGAGACCTGATGGAGGAAGTGGAGATTAGCAGGCGCAGAGATGGTTTAATCTGAAGCGACGTGTATTCATGGCTGGCTGGATGAACAGAGAGAGGGATGGAGGATGGAGGATGGAGGATGGAGGATGGAGGATGGAGGATGGAGGGATGGAGGGATGGAGGGATGAGGCCTCTGCCCTTCATCATATTCCGGGATGATCTCCATCTAATCTGCGGCTGTGATGACTGCAGTGGATTATTTCAGATTACGCTTGGTGTTGTGAGGCTTGAATTCAGAGGAGAGTTGAGGGGCAGATCAAACCGGATTCATCTCATTGGGCCTTTGATTCTCATTAATCCTGATTGTCGAGCTAATGATCCCAGACGAACACATTAAAACTCTTCCCGCTCACATTTCCCACTTTTTATTTCGCATTTCATCATCGTGGAATCAGGATTGGGAAAAGCCTCACTTCTTACGTTAAACTTGTCGTCTTGAGCATCAGAGATTTCAGACATGATGATGTTGTTGTTGTCGAGGCTCTAATTGATGGTGGATGTGTACGTAGGCGTTGCCATGGTGAGCGGCGCCGTGTCTGCGTTCATCCTCACACAGCCACTTGTTTCCTTGTTTCCTTTTCTCCTTGTTGCCGGGCAGCGTCGTCCTCTTCCCTCCTTTCAGAGCTCCTTCTCTTTCAGCCTCATTAAATCTGTCTTGTAGCTCGTTTGGCTCCAAACCCTCCTCCTCCTCCTCCTCCTCCTCCCCCTCCTCCCCCTCCTCC
>JAFBJQ010001108.1:156151-193651 GCA_016785345.1 Trinectes maculatus
TATATATATATATATATATATATATATATATATACACATACACACATACATGCATACATACATACACACATATATATACATATATATTTGGAGATAAATTCTGTTGCTTGATTGAGATTGACGTGATGAAGATGTACTCACCTCCATGGATGAAGAGCAACTCGTGTATGGATCTTCTCAGTGAATGAAAAGCTTCTATTGGGCAATACTGCCTCCTGGTGAACAAAGCCAAAACTGCATCACGCGTGCTGTAGTCATTCAGCGTCCGTATGGACAAAACCTCCAGGGGCAGTTGATTGAATTGGAACTTGAAAGTGTGTCATTCCAACATAAGAACACATTCCCAGATGACTCTTCAGTGCTGTCATCTGATGTCCTCTCTGTCTCCAGGCTCTGTCCGTGTCCAGTCGATCTGTGAGTCGTACGGTCAGCAGCCCCCCCGTCTCTCCAGAGGAGCTCTCCCCCACCGCAGGGGGCATCGGGGGATTCCCGACGTTCGGAGCAGAGTATCCCAGCAGCCTGTCCCACCTGGAGGAAGGTGGCTTTGAGCAGGAAGAAGGGAAGGCTGAGGTCACCTGCATGTAAGCTGCTACAGGGATGGGTGGAGATTCGTTTTTTCCCGGGAGTTGAACTTCAGGAAGACGACAAAAGCCCCAGGACGAAGATGTGAGCTCTTCAATGTGAGACTCATCATCAGTCGTCATGTTCCTCCCTGCAGTGAGACCTCTGCACTTGTTCAGATGTTTTTAATCAAAGCCATAACGAGGTGTTATTTAGAAGTGGTTGGCGGAACAGTCACACTAAACTCACTGTTTCTGATTATAATGGGGGAACACGTTCTACAAAGCACAGGTTCTGCACACAATGACGTGACACGACTCACTGTTTTCCCACATTTCCTTTTGACATTTAAAAAAAAAAAGAGTCTTCCTTTTTGACACGTCACAATGTTATCGTTTTTTCCTCACTGTTGAGTGTGAAGGTGAGACAGGTCAGAACCAGCCTTCTGACCTCTGGTACTGACAGTACACAGTCTGAGGAGAGTCTGGAATATCTGTTGTAAAGCATCCTGATTTGCAATATTTCTTATCCACTGAAAGAGACAAACACACATTTGTAACGACAACCATTTTATCATCAGTTAGGAGAAAGTTATAGCTTTTGGCGCAAACTGTTTCAAGTCTTGTTTAATATTTGGTCAGCAGTGTTATCATGTGTACATGTTATCTTCTCTTTTGCTGCTTTTGCCTGCTTTAAAGCAAAGACGGTACTGACAGACACCAGGTCCACAGACAAAGCTCTGGAGATGGGTTTTTTTTTTTTGGATCATCAGACAAATGCATGGAAAAACCCAAATCAATGAAATGAATTGATCAGTGTTGTTTGTTTATCAGATAGGATTTGAGCATTTCTATGGATTTGTCAACATTTGGAACTCATCCTCAAATGCATCATTAGTAGAGTTTAACTTTTCCTGTGTACAATGCCCAGGTTTTAAATGGAGGTATTTACCACCACTGATTGAATGCCAGTATTAATGTTCCCACGTGTTCTTATGGTAGAGTTGTATATTTTGATTCCTTTACTGTTTTAAAAAAATGTATATAACACTTACTTCCCATATTCCTGACCTTATACGTTTTCATTATTAAATTTTCCAAACAACCGTCCTGGATAATAGGTCTTTTTTATTAACAGACATCATGTAAATGTCAACAGTAACAAAATTATTTTAGTCCATTTAAAAAAAAGTGGCTTGACTGACAAGACTCCTCCCACAGAATAATTTAATGAGGGAGCGGGTAAGAGGAGAGAGGTTGTGCTCAGATGTTTAAATGTAGCTGATATTCAGTCCTTCCTCCTGGTGTTAAAATGTGTCAAAGGTTTGAACCAACAACGTCTGTTCTCAGAGTCATTTCAGTTACCGTCACGTCAAGGAAAGGCGAGTATCAGGCACATTTCACACAGTATTAAAATGGGGGCGTTTCACAAAGCAGGATCAGAGTTAGCCAGGAAAAAAAAAGCCTTCTAAATATCGTAAATACTCAGAAACATCATTTCAGAGGCCAAAGAGGACGAATGTCTGACTGCTAGTACATGTACAGAGCTAGTGATTAAATTCATCCCTGTTGACTACCACACAAGCCACACTCCTACACTGTGTTTTAATAGCATTATTATCATTATCATTATCATTATGACGTCAGCAGGCTAATTTAGAGATCCGTTTCATGGGACACGTCCAGAACAGGCTGGTGGGCAACACAAGCAAACAGAACAGGTGCAGACACAAACCAAAGTGAAACACCATCAGAAAACATGATAGTGAATTGGGGGGGTTATTTACAAAGGGGAAGGCTGTCAGTGTGTGCCTTTGTCAACAATACAGGTCACCATGGTTACACAGATCTGTGTTTTGTTTTTTTTACTTTTTTTGCAAATCCAGCTGCTTAAGGAAGATTAAAGAAAAAATATTTCCTTAAATAATGAATGGGAGAGCAGGGCTGTATCCAGAGACACAGTGTGACTGCGGACAGAGACAGTGTGGGTCTGGACAGACATGTCCTGCAGACATGGCTGAACTCTGCTCCTGGTTGGTCTTTAGCAATACTTCCTCTGAGAATGACATAGGTAAAAGTAGAGTGAACTTGGACAGTGTTATTAGACAAAATCAATCACACTGTAGTGTGTCTACTGTGTGTGTATATATATATATATATATTTATGTGTGTGTGTGTGTGTGTATGAGCGAGAGTGTGACTGCGTCTCCTCTGTAATGTATAGATATTGTGTGCGTTTACACGCTTCTCCCTTATGGCAGCAGCTGACTCTCAGGCCTCGCTCTCCCCAGCTGACGAGGTGTTCTGCACTTCCTCCTCCAGGATGGGAACGATCAGGTTGTCCTTGGACATCAGGTTGTACTTCATTACAAACCGTGTGAAGCGGTGACACAGGAACGTTTCATTCTGCACACAAACACATCCGTGTGATTTTCTTTGTCAACATCAGCACCTTTAAAGCAGGTTTGCTAACAAACTGGACAATTTAATGTTACAATAAAGCTCTAGTTTGCATTTCATCCCTATGCATGAGATTATTATTTAACAAATGCCTTTCTTTACTAACATGATACTTCTAGTTTTGCAGACTCGTGTCTTTGTTGTGAGTCTGAAGTTAAATGAATCTTACCTCATATTTGTCAAATATCTGGCGATGATGGAAGTATGCGTGAGAGAATATCCTATAGATGCGACGACAGACAGAGCCCAGTTTGGCCACTGACGACTCTTTGATGCTCACCCTACAAAGACAAAATCGTGAAGTGTAAACACTTCTGCTGAATATAAAGCAGCACAGATTTGCCATCATTTAACCATGATGACAGAGAAAGAATAAAGATAAACAAAGACCCTCTCATTACAACGCTCTGCAAAATCAGAGTCAACTTATGACCCTTGGTTTCATAATTTCCAGCCACCACGTTCACATCATCACACTGAGACATGAATCTTGTCATGTGGCACATAACTGACCTGCTGGGAAAGTATTTGTTGCTATTTAGAAGGCAGGCAGCTCCGTCCAGCGTGTGCCTGGTGTAATCAATGGCAGGGCACTGTGGATGCAGAAGCACACAGTGTCAGTAAGTCAAAGACACCATCATAGAGTTGATACAAGTTCACTGTCCACACATTTGAGTGAGAGAGGTGATCTGTGAATGAATCACTCACCTCTTTGGGGGTCTTGTGGGCAGCACATAAAAAGATCCACTGTTCTGTGGCTGTCATCTGGGTGCAGGTGTCTGGGTGACACTCACTCTGCAGGAGAGAGAGAAATTTTTCATCTTTCTCTGTGTCACCTCTCTCGTATCCTGAAATATTTGTATTTTTCCAGTTCTTTGTCTGACACATATAAAGAACATTAACAACATGCCCGCTGAGAATTTTCTATAGTCTCCTGCTGTAGAGATGGGAAATTTAACCTGGTGCTAACAATCAAAGTTTTGGAAAATACGCAGCACTGTATCCGATTCTGATCTTTGCATTGTGGTTTGATAACACGAAACAAAATCTTTACACAATCGCAGAGAAAAGTTTGCAGTCTGGTCTCTTACCTGCAGTTTTACTGCGAGTCCATTGAGCTCAAGGCAAAACTGCCTGCAAAGAGAACAGCACAGTTAAAAAACAAACAAACATTAGCATGAGAGTAATATTCTGACAGATATGGATCTGCTTACGGAACAAGTTGTCAGACAAATATTGTGTTTCCAATATTTAAATTCTTATTTAGACATATTTATTGAAAAAACTGGTTTCCCTTTAATGATTATGTGGGAAACCTAACCTTTACAAACCTGTGTCATTAGTAAGCAGACAATAAATTATACAATAAACAGGTATAAATGCTTTTATTTTTCATTTGGGATCATCTTACCTGAGGTGTTCGTACTTCCACACCCCCTCATCCTGACCCTCTGGAGGCTCCAGGATTTTGTCAATATTGGAGCAATCTGATCTAATGTTCTGTTGAATGTACTGAAACAGAACCATCAAGAGCACATGAGCAAAAACCTTCAGTTTACCACAACAATGTCATCGTCACAACCTCCATTTGGTTGATGTCTACAGGTAACCCACAACAACACACAACACAACAGTAACTGTTTGTCTGGACATCTATGGGAAATTAAAATAAAGATTTTTATTATTTTACATCAGGTGTGACAAATTAACTCTCACATCCCCTAGACAGGATTTTCCTGAATTATTCCACATAGAGAATCAGTTGTAATAGATAATAAATAATAATGAAGATTGATCACGCATCTTGCAACTTCTCTCAAATTAAGTTCTTCTAAAAGTGATTGGTTTTATGTGATGGTGGTTTTAAAAAACATTTTATTGTTTATAAAAAAAACAACAACAGTATGATCCAAAGTCATTAACTTAAGTGCTGTTAAATGTGTGCAAAACCACACAGCCAACATGACAACACACCTGTTGGACAGCCAGGGTGCTGTCCATTTCCTCAAAGGACTCATCCGGCCAGTTGTAGAAATCCTATACATAGACAGAGGACAAATTTAGTCTCCAGGCGAAGAGGACAAAGCTGAAATTGTAACATGACAAACACTAACCACACAGACGTTAGTCAACATTAAGCAGTGATCACTAAACTAAAACAGCTCTTTAGTTAGCTTCTCGTTTGACAGTTCAGGAGCTCAACGTTTAAGAAGATTTTACACCAAGTTTATTTTTTGAAACAACTGAACAAAATGGTTTATTTCAAAACTTCGTTTCCTTCTCTTTCTTCATATAATCCCACCTGACCGAGTTTACTTAAATCTCGACCATGTTAACAAAGAGTGATGACAGATAATCTAACACACAGCTTCACAAAGCTAAATCCTGTGACCTGGAAGCTAATCTTCCACAGTATACAGCACTGATACACTGACGGTCTGTAGTAGTAGTCTGCTGACAGGGCAAGTATGTAAGAGTCAAAACAAAGTTGATCAGTTTTCTCGTCTTACTCAAATATGAAGCTAACTTGTCGTTAGCTACAGAGCGATAGCCGGGTTAGCAACTTCTTCCTGCAAAGCTCGGGAACATAGACGGCTAAGAACTAGCAAAGCTACCTTTGTGTGTGTGCGGGTTGTTTGTGACCCCGACATAAATATAATCACGGCTTAAATGCTGATGATAAGACCGACTTTCGAAGAAAAGCGAGTCGTTTTTAACGTTCCCCTACGAAATGGACGGAGCAACAGCTAACGGCGGCTAACTTCGCTAGCCGCTTCCATGTCAGGGCCTTCCTGTCTGTTCTCTACGAGCAGGTTCTCGGTGAACGGCGTGTGATTTAACATAAAACCGCGGATCAATGATACAGTTAGTAAGCAAGGCTCGGTAAAAAATAAACGTTTTAACGGCTGCGAGACGTGAAAACAGACCTTTGCCTTGGTTCCAGGCCGATTCCTCCTGAGAACTGCAGTACCCTCCGCCATGACCATCGCGACAGAATACCCGGATGTTGGTCCGCCGCGGTGCTGTAGAGCCGGAGTCTCAGTGATCAACTGTCAATCATCAGTATGTGTTTGATGATAGATACTGGTGTTACGTCACCGCTTCAGTCGGGTTACTGTGGACTCGTGGTGGTGACGTAACAAGCAAGGGTCAGGGGTCATGTGCCCCCCGCGAGACAGAGGTCTGAGAGAGACCGACAACAAGGGCCACAAAAGTCAGAGACAAAAACATTCATAAGGGGACAAAGGGACTAAAATCACCAGCTTATGTCAACACAGAAGAGCTAAAGTGAATGAAAGCATATTTAGATGTGAACTGACTGCAGTGTGTATATTTATACAGTCATATTACAGCTTCTCATCGCTGAGGACATCAAGACAGTTCCATTCTGTCGTCTGACGCAGCGTCTCCTCATTAAATCTGTTCTTAATAAACCTGCTGCTCCTCCTCAGTCATGAAGATCCTGATCAACAGGCAGCGTGAGGTTCAAGTCTCCTCTTCTCATAACTCATGATCTTTGCAGATCTGTGACACTTTCTCGCTGTCTAACGAGCTGCTAATAAAATACGTTTAAACAGAGGCAGAGTGAAATGACACAAGACGACGACAACTGTCGTTCAACTTTATTATTGTAACAAAACGTGATTGGAATTATTTACAATTGAAATAACAGAAAATGGAAGGACAGACATCAAAAGCGGCAACTTAATGTCATTTTTCTCCAGCGAAGACAGAGACTTGGCATAAAACAAAGATTCACTCGACGTATTTACCGAGGATATCTCCATCACGGAAGAGGAAATAGTCCTGTGGGACAGAATAAATAAAACAAAAATAAAACAAAGCAGGAACAACAAACAAACATGACTCATTCAAATGAACCTTTACTGAACCTTATCTTCCAGTATGACTTTAGTTCCTCCGTACTCAGGCAGAAGGACCTTCTCTCCGACCTTCACACTGACCGGCAGTACGTTTCCTTTCTACAGAAAAAAGTAACATATTAGATAATTAAATATAAATATACTTCGCACCACTGCTGTACACAACATTTGCTTTCTGCAGTGCAACAATGATTTGCATTATTATTATCATTATTATTATTATATGAACCAGTGGTTACCAAGATCAGTTAATTAAAAGCCATGTCCCTCTTCGCAACTTTACCTGTATCTCTTAAAGCATCAAGATGATAATTACCTGGTTGACGGCGCCGGGTCCAACTGCCACAACTGTGGCCTGCAGCACTTTGCCCTGAGACTTCTCAGGCAGCATGATGCCCCCCTTCGTTACCGTCTCTGCCGTGAGGCGCTCCACCAGAACCCGGTCAAACAAGGGCAGGAACTTTCTGAAGGCCTGGGAATCACCAGAGAGAAGAAATGAGCCAACACCATCACAACAAATCAACCGCTCAGCTGTGAAACCACACAGACTCAAACCCTGATGGTTTCTGTAGCAAGAAATGATGACCACTAGGGGACAACGCTGAGTCGAATTTTGGATGGGATTGTGTTATGCAAACCCAGCAACAGTTGACCCCTGACCCCACTGGGTTTATAGTTGATTTAGTTAAATCTGAAAGCACAGACTGACAAAACTGGCTCATCGAGGCATGTGAATTCTTTTAAATAAAAACTATGGTTAAAAAAGGGGGATAAGCTTAGGTTTAACCTGATATGTAATAAATCCCACAAATCATCAACCAGCCACTGTGGTTGTTGAGTTGGGAAAGTGGGAGGAACGTAAAAAGATCCAGGAAAATAGGCGAGAGACTGAACAAAGACTGGTGGTTGGAAAGCTAAAAAGGCAGATGTTGCCGTGACCTTGGCTGAAGGTTGTCTGTGGAGAAGGGTGGGGGAGTGGGGGGTGGTGGTGGGGGTGGGGAATTCCAGGGTGTTGACTGTGACCTTTCATCCCTTTATCAAAGTGTGCTTGGATCATGTTGAGGCATCTTTGGGAAACAGAGTTATGGGAACAGCCTTCACTGGTGATCAACTGTCCTTGTGTTTTGTAACATTTCAAGATAACATTCAAGGACTGTTTAACCAGACCAGACCAGAACAAGGTCCCTCTTTCACTCTGTACTTTATTCATCCTATTCTTTTCATGTCAACCCTAAAGTTTTGGGCAAATTCTGACTCATTCTTTCTGTTTCTAGTCGAGTAAATTTGACAATGCATTACTGGACCCAAAATCAGGTTATTCAGGATACGTGGCAAATATGAAATCATGCATTTGAATCCACATTTACACAGTAAAAGTAGAAGTCCTGCATAAAGTCCTACATTCAACTTTAACTGAATAAAAGTGCTAAATATTACCACTGAAGTAAAGAATTTATATTATGTACTTTTTGTAAGATTGTACAGTACAATGAATCTGAGTAACACACACACACACATAAACATATATATATATTCTTATACATTAATTTTATTAGCATTAAACATACACAGATATTTTCATTGTTATTTGAGAGGGTTTTTTGCTCTAATGACAATAATTCTTTCGCGACAAAGTTCGTTCAATTCAATTTTATTTTCCCAATTTCCCAAAAAGCTCTTCAGATACAACACATGCCACAACTACTGTACAGCCCTCTAGCATTAAGTTTGACAGTGATGAGAACCCAAGGTCTTTCCTGATTCTGCTGGTGTCTGGTGTGAGTGATTGGGGGTTGATCGCTCAGGTTAGTCCCAGGTTAAACTCTGGTTAGTCTCTGACTATCACAGGTTAATCGCTGGTTTGATCGCGTTAAAAACTGGTTTGCTCTGTCGGCCGACAGTTTTCTTTTCTCCTTAAACTCATGTGTTCTCTCTTCTTGTCGTCATACAACTCATAGTGGTAGTAAATATACATAGTGCATCTGGCTGTGTACTATGTATGAGATCATCACGACCCCAAGGGAAGTGCTGTACATTAAAGCATCGTTAGCCACATTGTTATTGTCAGAGGAAACCTATCATTTTGGTCAATATGGCTCCTACAATTCTATTCGTGTATTGTATCCATTCATTCAAAACGAGGATTGCTCCTTTATGAACTGAATGATCATAAAATATGACCCTACACAATACCTGTATTATACTACTTGCAATGGTCTAACAGAGACATAGACAAAAATCCTACTGGAGCAATTTTTGAGGAAACTTTATGAACGACTCCAAAGATGACTGACGTATCCCAGTATTTTCCACCTCATGTATTGGATCAGGAAATCGTTTACCTGGAGAACAAATGTCTGGACCACACGTACTCTTCCTACTTATCAGTACCATGTGTTAGGCCAGATACTGAATGTCTGTTCCTCCTCATGCTGCAGTAATAGCTGTCAGGCTCGGATGGTTTACTGCTCAGGTCTATGGAGCCCAGTGATGGCGGTTCGATGACCGGCTCGACCCTCCAGAGACACAACGACCACCCCCCCCCAGCCTCGTCCGTTTTAACCCCCACAGGTATAAACAGTTCATAAAGCAGCAGGCTGATCACACCTGTGTGTAACCCCTCACACATTTGACCTTGTCAGTGGATGGTAACACGTGCTAACGTCAAACTAGCTGCTAGCCACAAGCAGACAACACGGTTTCGTGTTTTAGCCGGTTTTAGCCGGTGTAGTTTCGGTGACAGTCAGCGTCAGTGTGTGTACATTGTGTCTTACCATGTCCGTGGATGTGGATGTGGTCGCGGTGTGACGGTGCGCGTGCAGCTGCAGTCCGGGTCCTTCAAGAGCGTGGATCCAGCACACTGAACCGGTCCTGTACCCCCTTCCTGTCCCCACGTGAGGAAGCTTCCAGAACGCGCATGCGACCTAGACACGGCAGCCATTTCTTTGCCTGACCAAAACGTCCAGTAAAACAACGTCAAACAGAAAAACGACACTCTTTCGCAACCATACTTCATTCTATAAGACTAAAATATACAGTGTAGAATCTAAAAATATTTTTCAAAAACGATTTATAACATTTTATTTATTAAAAGTTGGAGCAATATTGCACAATGTCAACTTTGACCTTTTTGTCCCCTCCAATGGCACACGGGAAAATTCTGGAAGCGTCCGCCCGGGAACGAGCATAGGCATGTAAATGTGAATTAAAAGTCATAAACTTTGCCTTTTTTAGCACATTTATCGATGCAGTTGATAACAACAAAACAAATGCAGACACATTGTTTCCAAATCTGATCTGTACATGTATATAAAGCTAGTTATTTGAACTAAATTGTCGTTATACAGAGTGCGGGGCGCACCGGTAAATACCCCGGATGTGATAGACCATGTGCAGTCCGTTCCCTGTCTCCGCACACGGCCGTCTTCTCCTGCAGGACTTACATCACCTGTCTCTCAGACGTCTCACCCACAACCGAGTTACTCCACAAGTAAGTCCCGACACTTTGTTCCCTTTGTTCACTTTGTTCAAGAATCAGTAACTGACATATCGGCTCTTTTTACGTTTAGCTAGCGCTGTTGTGTATTTCAGGATTAGCGACGTCTCGGCTGTGTGCACTGCTCGAGCTTTAATTCCACTCAGTATTTAGATTTTACATCGGATTTCTGACGCCCTCTGAGGTAAAGCGTCAAAGCAGACGTCATAATGCTGATGTCAGGCGACATAGTCAGTGTCAGCGCGACGTTTAATTACCACTGAGAGTGGTAAATGACAGGTGTCTGTCAGACTGGCGATCATTAATGCTCCTCATTAATAACCACAGTGATGATAAAGCACGTTGACAGCTTAATTGATCACAAACTGCGCCGTTCAGTCAGCAGCCTGATCAGATCAGGGATGTGGAGGCGCGTGCTGTTGCAATTTGACCTTGTGACTCATGTCCTCACGAGCACACGTGGGTCCACAAGACAGTGATCTGGAGAGACATTGTGTAACCTGATTGATATGTGAATATGAAGAATCATAATCTCAGGTTCTCGTCGTTGTCCAGCTTAATGCCAGGAAGGCTGGACAAAAGTGGTGGTAACTGTTGGATGTGAAAATTGGTTCAATAAAGTTGGATTGAACAAACGTTGCTGCTACTGTTACATATCTGTGAAACAGTAGATGGCAGTGAACATCGGGGGGCAGAAGAAACCTTTTGTAGTGAGTTTAATGGATCTGGCACATTGCACATCGCTTTGACATGAAAACGTAGCAACTACAGATCAGCAACGTATGGACAGCTGGATGACATAAAAGAAAAAACACATCTGTCTTTTTTTCTTGCCACAGAGATGTTTCGGCTACCGACGGTCATGAAGCAGGTCAGGCCCGTGTGCCGGGCACTGGCGCCTCATCTCACACGTGCCTACGCCAAGGAGGTGAAGTTTGGAGCTGACGCTCGCGCCCTCATGCTGCAGGGAGTCGACCTGCTGGCTGATGCAGTGGCCGTCACCATGGGTCCAAAGGTAACACCAGGTTCTGCTTTCGTTGACCAGCAGGTCTCAAAGACTCAAAACACTGAGTTCTGTCTCATCAGAAACTCTTAAAGTTTTACGTTGAATTTACCAACATCTAAGTTGCCATAGCGAGTAATGTTAGGTAGCATGTTCCCGACCTCTGACCTTATCAGTCAGTCAAACTGTTAAAACAGCTTCAGTTCAGTTTGACTCAACCTCAGCTGCTGTTCTGGCTTTTTTTATCTCACCACTTGATGTCTGTGTTTCAGGGTCGAACTGTCATCATCGAGCAGAGCTGGGGCAGCCCCAAGGTCACCAAGGATGGTGTGACAGTGGCCAAGAGCATCGACCTGAAGGATAAGTACAAGAACATTGGTGCCAGGCTGGTCCAGGATGTAGCCAACAACACAAACGAGGAGGCTGGTGATGGCACCACCACCGCCACGGTGCTCGCCCGCGCCATCGCCAAGGAGGGCTTCGACACCATCAGCAAAGGCGCCAACCCTGTGGAGATCCGCCGTGGAGTTATGATGGCTGTGGAAACCATCATCGGGGAGCTGAAGAAGCTTTCCAAGCCGGTCACAACCCCTGAGGAAATCGCACAGGTACATGTCGTCAACCTGACATGAATAGGCAGCATCTTGAAACTAGACACTTTAAAGAAGCCTTAAACTCTATTATTAAACCAACACTGACTTGAAACAGGTGACATGATGTAGACTTCACAAACAGGTTTTCTGTCAATAGATTATCAGTATCTGGCAGCTGCATTCACTGTTCACTGTTTGCTCTGGTATCTGTGGTCTGGTATCTGTGCTCTGGTATCTGTGGTCCGGTATCTGTGGTCTGGTAACTCACTCACAGATGCAGTTAGTTTTGGGTCCAGGTTTAATGATGCCCTTTTGTCTTTCAGGTTGCTACAATCTCAGCCAATGGAGATGTGGAGGTTGGAAACATCATCTCCAATGCCATGAAGAAAGTCGGCCGCAACGGGGTCATCACTGTCAAGGTTTGAACTTCATTCGCTCACAGCTGTCAAGAGACTTTGGTTTAAATGAAGTTAAACCTGTAAATAACCTGTAAACGGTGTGTCTGCTGTTACTAAGCTGACGTAATCAGTCCTCGCTTTATGTCCTAGGATGGAAAGACAATGCATGATGAACTGGAGATCATTGAGGGTATGAAGTTTGACCGTGGTTACATCTCCCCGTACTTCATCAACACTGCTAAAGGTAAAGGTGCTCACTCTGTCCGATGATGTGTCAACTCATTCATCCAACGCTTCCTTTACTACACCGTAAAACGTTAAATTTCATGTCTCTTCCTCCTGCAGGTCAGAAGTGTGAGTTCCAGGACGCCTACCTGCTGTTGAGCGAGAAGAAGATCTCCAGTGTCCAGAGCATTGTTCCAGCTCTAGAGATCGCAAACCAGCACCGCAAACCACTGGTTATTGTGGCTGAAGATGTGGATGGAGAGGCCCTCAGCACCTTGGTTCTCAACAGGTAAAGTTGGATAGGATCAATTGACCACTGAGATCACACTGACAAGTGTTTGAACAAGAACTGAAAACCATTAACTGCCAACTGAATTTGTAGGCTGAAGGTTGGGCTTCAGGTGGTGGCTGTTAAAGCTCCGGGCTTTGGAGACAACAGGAAGAACCAGCTGAAGGATATGGCCGTCGCCACCGGGGGCACTGTAAGGCAAATTTAATCCAGAGTCTATATAGAATAAAGCCCCGCCCCCACATGACCCTACCCCTCCATACATGTTGAGTTTCACCTATGAACCTGGAAAAAAGAACAAAACAAAAAAAGGTGATGAATGTTGCAAATCTGCAGGTGTTTGGAGATGAGGCTCTCGGCCTGGCCCTGGAAGACATCCAGGCCCATGACTTTGGTAAAGTCGGCGAGGTGCAGATCACCAAAGATGATACCCTGCTGCTGAGAGGAGGTGGCAGCCCAGCCGAGGTCGAGAAACGGGTGGCTGAGATCGCAGAGCAGCTGGAGAGCACCACCAGCGACTACGAGAAGGAGAAGCTGAACGAGAGACTGGCCAAGCTGTCTGATGGAGTGGCCGTACTCAAGGTGTGTCTCTGTGTGTCTCAGTGTGTGTGTGTGCTCACGTGTCCGATCGCTGGGGTCGTCCTCTTTGACTTAAAGCTGTGATACCGTCTCTCGTGTGTCAGGTCGGAGGAACAAGTGACGTAGAGGTGAATGAGAAGAAGGACCGTGTGACAGATGCGCTGAACGCCACCCGCGCAGCTGTGGAGGAGGGAATCGTGCCAGGTGGAGGCTGTGCTCTGCTGCGCTGCATCCCATCACTCGATACCCTCAAACCTGCCAATGCCGACCAGAAGATCGGTCAGTGAAACACACACACACAGCCACAAATCAACTAACTTTGTTGTGTATTCATGTAAATACTTAGAATCCCCTTTAACCCTGTGATGTCAAAGATCTTCAAACACATGGACATTGTCTGAACTGATCTAAGATCTGAATCCAGTTTTTCCATGAATCAGATTTTTCCCCTTCATTCCAACAGGTGTGGACATCATCAGGCGGGCACTGCGTATCCCCGCCATGACCATCGCTAAGAACGCAGGTGTGGAGGGTTCGCTGGTGGTGGAGAAGATCCTGCAGGCTGGGGATGAGGTTGGATATGATGCCATGCAGGGGGAATATGTGAACATGGTGGAGAAGGGCATCATTGACCCAACTAAGGTACAGTACAGCCAATCAGACAAAGCTTCTACTCACCACACCCACCACCTCACTTGTATTGATGATTCTTAATCTTGTCAACCCTGACACCTAGTGGTCATTAGGGATTAAGAAGACATGGTGTCTGTGATACAGATTTGTAAAGCTTTTAAAGATGATAGATTTTCAAGACATTTACTAATACTCACCTTTACTAAGGCTCACATTATAAATGATTCAGGAGATGTGTGATCAACTTTCCATTGTGTGTCTCTGCAGGTGGTGAGGACGGCGCTGTTGGACGCTGCAGGCGTGGCCTCGCTGCTCTCCACAGCTGAAGCCGTCGTCGTAGAGATTCCAAAGGAGGAGAAGGAGATGCCTGGCGGGATGGGAGGAGGCATGGGAGGCATGGGCGGAATGGGAGGAGGCATGGGCTTCTAAGCTGGTCCTCCTGACTTGTTGTACAGACTTTACACATGCTGGGGGTGTGACATGGAGGTCCTTTTCTTTCTTTTTTTTTGACATAGTGATTTTGTTAATTCTTTTTTTTAATTTTATGTACATACATGATGATATGCATCTTTGGTTTATGTTCATTAAACCAGTTTTGTTACAGAGCCTGGACATTTTCTGTTTCTTGAGTAGTTAATGAGGAGACAGGTGTTTGTCAGACTGATCATTAGGCTCATTAATACTCCATTGATAACCCGTGCTCTGGTCAGTCAGCAGCCTGATCAGATCAGGGAGGCTGTGTGACTCATGTCCTCACGAGCACACGTGGGTCCACGAGACACTGATTTGGACAGACGTTTTTTTATAACCTGATTAAAATGTAAATATTGAATAAGTTAAAACATCAGCCGTCATCAGAATTTCACTTCCACTCACACTCAATTTATCATTCGATAAAAACAGAGACATAAACACACTATGAACACACACACAGTCTGGGGGTGTTGTATTCTGCTGCATGGCTTCCAGAGCCGTTCATGCTTTAAGAGGCCGATACAAGCGAGAGGGATTGTGAGGGATGTGACTGAGGATTTTCCCAAGCTTCCCTGTTCCAATTAGAAAAATAGGGGCACTGCACACGCAGAAAAACACCACAGAAAGGCAGCCATCCAAAATCCCCTCTACCATCCTTCACAGGGATGTTACACCCCTGGTGGTCCTGCTTCCCATTGAGGATCAACTTTAAGAAAGACTTCCAAAAGACGAGTGTGACCTCCTTGGGTAAATTAACCAAAAGCTCCAGTGGGAGGTGTTGGGTTATACTTTATAGGGTGTTTTATTTTTCCCTTTCCACATTTTCACACACTGAGATGTGGTGAATGGTGTTTGATGCTTGGAGTGCATCAGGGGGCAGTAGAGCGTTCACTGGGTATTCAGAGAGAGAAGAAGCACTAGGGCAATTAACCTTGGGTGAGCACCTGTGTGTTGTCTGCCAGTCAGGTCAAAGGTCAAAGACTTTCCATACCTTAGGACTGATGGTGCAGATGCAGCAGAGTGTGTAGATCTATTCTCACACACGTGGTCAAACTATTTCTGTCCAGTCACAGGAGCAACATGAATCTACAGTCGTGTTCAGAAATACAACAAAGTCATACAAGTCAAGTTTTTTTTTGAAAAAATAGTTTATAAATCATGCAGTTGGTACAATGTTCAACAGTCCAACACATCTTTTACACAAAAAAGTCTTTTCCCTCGTCCCATGAAACACACGGACCAAACCCTTTTTTTTTTAAAAGCAAGCGCGTGTGCTGTATAGGTCTTTCTTATGTGAACTTAAAACCAGTATTTACACTTAAAACTAACAAATAAATACGATAAAATGAGTATAATGTTAAAAAGTCGAGTAGATAAATACGCTGCCAGGAGGCACCTCACTGAAACAGCATCCTGACTGACTGGACAGGTGAAGATTTCCCACCAGTATTTATTAAACCGCTAAGCATAAAACAACCGAAGGAGAAACCCTTCACATCAACACCTTCTCCAAATGTAAATAACAACAACTATTTATATACACCTGACGGCAGACGCTAACGACAACAATAATGATAATATGCCACGATATGATAATATTACCATTATCATAGTATGTTAGCTGAAGCAGCATCTATCATTAAGAAAAGCGTGGACTTATATACTGTATATATATATATTCCTTTAATAGATTCCTTTCCAGCACTTTTGTGCAGGTCAGTTTGATAAATACAGGCCCCGCCTCTGTCTAGTCAGCCAATTTGGGCCCTTGTGACAACACTGGGTTTACATGTATACCGCTCATATTGCACACTTCACAAAAATAAACCCCTTTTTGTCCAGCATCGCTCCCTTAACAACAACAAGTGTATAGTGTGTGTAACGTTGATAAAAAATAATAAGAAAAAGAAGAACATGACTGTCGACTGAGGTTTAGCACCCAGAGAAGGTGTGTGTGTTCCTGATAGTGAACAGTACATGTAGTACACGCACGTCTGCACCACTTTAATACATCCTCTTTATACAAAACGTCCCCTGACACAGTGTCTAAACTGCCTCTGCCTTTGATCCATAGTATATATTCTCATGTGTGTGTGTACAGTGCAGCTTTGTGGAGATAAGTACAATGTGTACATTAGGTTAGGAGGCATCATGGTTCTCATACTTTAACATTGTATATGATGATATTGAAAAATCATTGTATATGATGGTATTGAAAAATCATTGTATATGATGGTATTGAAAAAGTACTTAAGTCATTTACTTTGAAAGGGACATAGTTGTCAGTCTGATTTAAAATACAGGGGGTCCTCAGGCCGCCCAAACCTTTATTACTCATTTGTTTCTTATTGTTCAAATCATCACAGCCAAGCACCGAGGATTGGACCCCGGTCTGACACCGACTGGTGCTGCTGCTTGTCATCACATTATCCACTGCCCTGCTGCCTTCACTTTGACCTTTAACCTCTAACTGCCATCCTGTGGGACGAGCCGTGTTTCCATTTCTTTCGTGCTCTGAGAAGCACAAACGTGAGGAACTTTGATAAACCAGCTGTAAGCACCGTCTGAACAACACACGTTAGGTAAACATGGTATCTGGTCCTGGAGGGCTAATTTCCCACAATGCAAAGTGACACCTTCAGTTGTCTTCTCTTATTCATTAACGCCTAAAAGCCTTGAACATCTAAGAAGTTAAAACAATGTCATCCTTTAACGACAACAATAATAACAGCTGTTGAATCATTCTCCGACTAATTGATGAATTGACTGTGGAGGCTGTGTGATGTATGGATCACATCCAGGTACATGACTAGAGATACAATCTCGGGTTTTAATTTTTGTTTGTCACTTTCTAATTTGTGCTACACGAGTTGAGCTCTCATTAAATTCTGTGCAAGCTTTTTTCACTGAGGCCCTGCCACCTGTGGCTCTGCTGTCACAGGAAGTTCACTGTATGTGCAAAGTAGATGATCCTTAGAGATCACAGTTTACAACTGATGTTTGCAGATGTGATGACATACTCGCCTGCCATCATCTCTGCGCACGCTCATCACCCGTGGCCTCAGTTTCACCACCAGGCACTGGTTTACATTCTGAAATGTTGAGCATGAACGTGAACGCTAGCAGCTGGATCCACAAAACTATAAAAACATCTGACATGAGATGGTTGGAAATGAACTTGGTCACTGTCATGAGAAAGGCACGAGAGTTTTCAGTTAGAACACAGGTTTTCTCCTCTTTCTGTCTCACACGTTCTCCTCCCTCATCTCTCTTCTTTGGCATCTGATGTTTGTGTCTGTCTGCATTTCCTGGGTGACGCTACGTGTGGTGCACCTCGTGGAACATGAGCTCGCGAGGGATGGCCGTCTCGGCACCGTACACCTTGGAGGCCCGGCGCTCAAACGCAGAAACCATCTGCTTCACCACCTCGTCGAAGAAGACGTGGGCGAGCTGGGAGTGGAGGAGCGAGCGAAACTCGAAGGAGATCTGAGGTGGGAGGAGAGAAGATAAAGTAAGCTGCCGAGATTCATTCGGTACACACACATACACACACACACACATTGTAAATCAACACATAATAGCAGAAGATCCTGATCAAATCTTTTCCAATCATATGAATCTTTTGTCAAGTTGCTTCTACTTACAGCAAAGTCCACAGTGCAGGTGCGAGGGTAACCCGGGAGGCCTGGGCTGAAACGCCAAACTGTCTCCAAGTGGTTGAACAGTTTACCCTCTGAGCAGGAAGCCTGGCAACCAACAGAGAATCATGAACTGGTTTTCACATAACATTCAGAGTTCATGCAGTTTTAAGTTTGGTGAATCTGAATGCGAACAAGCCTCCACAAACGTATGAGAAGTTTACAAGAAGAAAAAAAAAAACAGTTCCTTCTTGTGTGCTGGGAGGCAGTGTCTTACCTTGACCAGGTGGGGGCGTACTGTAGTGACAAGAGAGGTGTAGTTCTCCATCACAGGAGGAAACCCCACCGCTAATTTGGCCTTGCAGAAACCAGATCGCTGAAACACCACGTCTGATTTTTTACACCAGGGAACAAAGAGGCGGTAGTTCTCCACGCCCGCCACCACGTCATATATCTCCTGCATGGAATACCTGGAGAGTGGAGGACGGAAAAGGATCAGCTTCAAGGTGCCAGCAACAAACAAGTCCCTCCAGCACTCCATGTCAGGAAGTGTGACATAACAACCAACACGGCTGCAACAGGACACGACTCCTGACCCAAAGTTCAAACGTGGGTGGATGAGAGGCAGTGAAATGAGAGAGGGATGAAGAGAAACAAGAAAAAAAAACATGAAATGGAAACGGGAGATGGAAACAGTTTCCCTTGCTACTGTCACGCAACTGCATCACTGCAGCTGAGGGGAAATAGCACGCTCCCCGCTTGAGTCTATTTATACACCCAGATTTAGTGATGATGACCTCTGTATGGAAGACAGGAGGACATTCAGTGTGTCATGTGACACACACACGTACTGAGCCTCGGCTGGTTGAGCGCCAGCATCAGACACATGAACTTTTATATGATGATATGATTTAGAAAAGCTGCGACTGGAAACACATTTTAAAGAAACATTTGTATTGTATGTATTGTGTTGTGTGCGTCCTGTAAAGTGTAATGTGTTTTCTACTCCACCATCATCACCATGTCAACGTCCCTGTCTGTGAAGACAGCAGAGTAAATGGTGTAATGGAGTGATCAAGTCCCACACCACAGCGTGATGACTTAATGTCCTGCATACCACATAGCATGGTGGTGGGACATTACAATGGGACGCATGTGGCCCATGAGACGCCATGGTCAGGTGATTATCACAGAGAACAAATCTAAAATAACCACCACCAGAGTCCACGTTGCATAAGTCCTGTAAGTGAGACCAGAGATTATCGGCTCACCCTATGATGCGTCTCTCTGAATACTCCTTCCTCTTGGAGAAGGAATCTGCCAGGTTGAAGAAGCTGCGGGCAGGCAACACGACGCCACGCCATGGCATGGCTGCACCCAGGAGAGGAGAGCCGCGCGTCATCAGGATCCCACATGACGACAGATATCTGGTCACAAAACAAACCAAACCCTCATGAGACCAGCAGTGTCAGAATGCCCAGGCTGAATCGATGCAGTGACGTCAGTCTGATGCACACTGAGTCCTATCTGTACATGGACCCCAACAAGAATAGCAATTATGATAGTGTAGCTAACGGGAAACAAAAAAAATAAACTCAGTTGTTGGTTTAAAAAAAAACATTTGAAAATAATTTTGAAAACATATTTCTACCTTTTTATTACGGGCTAACCTGGCCTTTAATAAATCTAGGAAACGGTTGATTATTAAGCATCTAATTGTGACATATATATATATATATATTATATATATATATATACAGTGTGTATATATATTACACCGTTCCTGTTCAGCTGAGTGTTGTCATTGTCCATCCTTTATTCTCTGAAAATGCAGTCAACCAAAACATGAGCTGAAACGCACCATAAAGCCCCGTAAACATGATCCCTGTTTACACAAAGCCTTATTTTTTATTAGCGCACAAGTAAGAGAGCAGCTTTATTCCTGGAGAACAAGGCTCTTTACATGGACGCCCTCTCCAGTCACTCGTCTTTCAAACAAAACAGGTCAACAGATGTCTGCCAAACCAGAATAGAGTCAGGTCAAGGACAAGAAATTTACTACGAGTTTCAGAGACCTTAAAGCTTTTTACGCCATACAGTCAGTGTCGCTGACTCACCACCAGGGCGTGCTCCACCCTGTTTCTGATTTCCTGCTCACCTACATTTCTTGATACTGTATGTGCTTTCAGTTTGGCCTGGAGGGCGCCAACCACATGATGCAGGAAGCACTTTCCAACGTTTCTCACTTAATCAATCTGAAGTTCACTCTATTATTGACATTTCTCAGATTCATCAGCAACATAATGAATTTAGAAACATAATTTATTGATCAAAAATAAAGATATATGTTAGATACTACCTTAAAATTTTTAAAACCATTGACAGAAACGTAACAGCGAATTTGGCAGTTTTGCTTGATCGTCTGTCCAAAACACTAAGATTTTCCATCTTCTCAAAGACAAGGAGGAAAACCAGCACCTGTACAAAGTTGTGCTTCTATTACCCTTTTCTGATCAGGGATCAGGGGGATCAGGACGAGGGTCCTGAGTCAGATCCTCTCTGACACCATGAATGGGAGAACACCTTAATCCTGGCTGGGTCACTGAAGTTCACGCACATATAACTCAAGCCACGCAGCTCGTGACAGAACCAGTGTGCAGGGACCTGGCTGTCACCCACAACACCTGTGGTGCCCTGTCCCACAATGTCCCTGGCCCTGGACAGACTGGAAGCACACCCCACACGCACTATGCTTAGATTTATCTACCCATTACGTCATCACTACTTAATGCAGTGTAACAATATCAATTTTGTCGTTGTTTCAAACCCATGATCCCTGAATGCTGACGTGACACTCTGAATGCCTGTTCTGTCCCTGGTCTGTAGGCGTCCTCGCACTCCTACCTGACATGTGATACAGTGGACACATGGCACTGACCTAAAACTGGCATGTCCACACAAGTGTATAGCTTTACAGTAGGGTTGAGAAATACCCCGACAGAGCAAAGAGCGACCACAGGTCCACCTGACCCCAGCATGATGTAGATGCACGACAAAGCAGGCACTTGACGCACAAACAGAGGCAGAGTACAAACTGAATACTGGTCAGGGTCAAACCAGTTTACCATGACCTCTCCAGTCTGGAACTATACAGTCAGGTGGGGAAAAGTTTAACGCGACGCTGGACTCACAACTGTAGTCACTGGTTGTGTTGCACGTTTAAAATGAACATATAAAAAGTGACTTGCAACTGGAATAAGTCAGTCAGATGTGGTATGCTGTTTCTACACAACAAGTACTTCAGTTATTAATGTTAGTACTTTTGTGAACCAATTTAAAAAAAAGCACCCTGCCTTCGTTCTGGATGTCGGAGGCTGTATTAAGTATAAAGTATAAAGTACTGTGTTAAACCATGAGGTCTGGGGTTTCTGGTATTTTGTCCATTATTTGTATCAGGTCTACAGGCTAATTAACTTAACGCAGTACAGTGAAGCACCAGCACAGATTACATCCACTGTAATGATCAGGGCCTTTACTCACAGTGCAGGTGTACCTAATAAAATGACCAACGCCTGCCTTCATTTGTCCCAGCTGTCTCTCACTACATCATTGTTCATTATCTGTCCACACAGCAGCATGGACCTGATAACATCCACATGAGGACCAGTTGATAATTACATTATTAAACACATTAACAAAAAAACTGTTTATTAACATTTAAAACTTAGATACTTTCACTTTTAACTTTGTTTTTGTTTTTTTACTTTTCGGGGCTACAGTATCACAGATAATTAATTACATAAAAACATGGATAAAAACATTACGAAAACATTGAAAAACATAAGCAACGACGTTTACGCAAACGTGTTTTCTCAGCGCGAATAAAAGAGGAATATTCTGCTGTTTACGCCATAACTAACATCTGCTCGTCTGTGCTTGGCGGGAATCTCTCTCGTCACGATGCAGGGTTTATTCGACATTAACCGGATGTAAGACACTTTACCTGGCGTTGTTGTTGGTGTTGACTTCCCGGCTGGCTGTGGACGGTAACTGTTTAAGGCACTGGGCCAGTCTCTTCAGGCTCCGGCCGCCTCTCGCCATCTTCTGCTTCTCTGACGGCTCCTCCGCTGACAGGAGCCAGAGCCCCGCTGACTCCGCCCCGACACGCTACGTCACCACTCTCCAGAATCCCGGCCGGCCATTGGACAACGCGTGCCCGCCGAGCTCTCCCCATTGGCCGGGCTTCACGTTCGTCCGACGGCATTGTTTGACGTCTGGGCCTTGCGCGAGCGCGTGCGCGAGCGCGCAGGAATGTCACGAGATGTTGGCTCGGGTTGCGTGTTGACCTTTTACACACCGTGTTTCTCCTTAAGGTTACACACGTTCATGCACACGTTCACAGACACACACACTGATTTCCGTAAAATTGGTGCTTCCACGTAATAGTACGTCTCCCATTCACTGTTTATTATTATTATGTTGCCTTTATCAGCTACATTAAAGTATTAAGGGATTTTCATTTTCAATATGAAAATGTTGCAGCCCATTTAATACGGATACCTTTGCTTTCGTTAAGTATGTTTTGATGATAATACCTTTGCATATTTACAGGTAGGACTTTTGTGTGTGGAACTACTACTGTGACGTATGTAACGTTTAAGTTCAAAGTAAAAATGATCATAGGACTTAGTGATATATTATTATTAGTAGTAAAAGTATTAGTGAAATAAATGGTGGTAGAAGTAGAAGTATTTGACTTGGCTTCATTATTTCTCCCACAGTGAATACATAAGCGTTGGTAAACTGACCTGGGAGCGGCTCGAGGGAGACGGAAGTACGTACTAAATGACATCCGTTACAGACTCCATCACCACCACCAAAATGGCGAAGATCGCCAAGACGCACGAAGGTAACGTTTTTTCCAAAATGTTATATTTACATCCTGCTTTGCAGATACTTTTCCGCCATATGATAAGTGTATTTGTTTCGTGTGTGTATCAGTGTCTGAAACAGATGCCGATGTGTGAAATGTGTCGTTTTAAGACGCGATAAGCAGCAGGCCGTGATACGACACAACGCGGACTAACAAGATAATGGCGCTGGTTGCTAGCTTTTTAGCCTCAGTTAGCATGCATCACCACACATGATTTACCACATTCTGTTTAGTTCGAAAATATGTGACTTTCGCGAAGTCAGATTGTTGAAAATCATATCCAAATGCACGATTTACTGGTTAACTATATTTGTTTATTGACGAATCGGTTTTATTTAAATGCTATTGCGCTTCTCGCCTGGCTAACCTACTTAGCAACACGACTCGATCGGACGTTACATATGAATGTGTGTCTGTACACACGACCAGAAATTAAACTTACATTTGGCAGATTTAAACTAGTCTAAGACTGGGATTATTTTCTTTCGGCCTTAGTCCAGGAACGTCTTTTTTGTGTTTTAAATTATGAGCAAATAATATTTTAACTAGATTAGTTTGACTTAATTGAGACTGGAAAGAATGAATAGACATCGTTTTAAATTCAAAAATAAACACATGAATTTGTTGCACAATGTTGACATTTTCACAGTTTTCACATATACAGGCCTAAACAAAGTGTCTTGTACTCATTTTATTGTGTTTTGAATTAAGTAACAGTTGGTGCGTGTGAGGAAAACGAGCGTACACAGTTAGGAGATAGGCGTACAAATGTATTTTATCAGTGAAGATTTATGTATACTGCAGTGTTACTGATATTTTTTACTGCAGACATGAATGATCCGTCATCTGTATGATTTCTCATGCTCACTTGTTTCCTTTCTTCCTGTAGATATTGAAGCCCAGATCCTGGAGATCCAGGGGATGAAAGCTTCCCTGCAGGAGAATGAAGAGCAGGGAGTGGGCCTCGTTTCCACAGGCTTTTATGATCAGGAAATTTATGGAGGCAGCGATAGTCGTTTTGCTGGATACGTCACTTCCATCGCTGCTAATGAACAGGAAGATGTAGGTGTTTTCCTTGTTAATACAGTACACTTACCTATCACTTCTCTGAAGTAGTTTTAGGGTGTTTCAGCATATCACAGCAGAGGTTTTCAATCTAAGTCAAGTTACAAATCCGAAGTTGCAGTATCCAAGTATTAAACAAAGCATCTGTATAGAGGTAGATTAATTTTGAGTGGAGTTAGAGGAGAATTAGAGTAATGCTGATAAAGGCTTTACTCATTTATTCTGGCGCTAACTGCTGCAACGAAAAGTGTGCAATATTGTGTAGACATAGTAGTGTGTGAATTATTAATGACAGTAAATTAGAACCTCAGAAGGCGCCGCCATGCACAGTCTTTCCTTTTCAATATTCCTGGGATACAAAATCAATGATTCCCACAGCAGTAAGGTCATCCTTTTCTAAATATTTATATAATATCTGTGTATTAGCCCTGTTACAGTTCCTCCATTGTTTTCTGGAGCTTGACTGCTCCCCTCTGCTGTTTTTTTGTGAGCTGGGAGAGTCTTGCCACTTTGGTGAGATATGACCAGACTCCTGTGTCTTTCTCTCCACAGGATGATGAAGATGATACATCAACAAGCTTGTTGGGACAAAAGAAGCCGGGGTACCATGCTCCCGTTGCGATACTCAATGCAATTCCACAGTCAGACGAGCAAGTAAGTGTTACTTTGCTGCATCACGAATTGCCATTTTCATTCCTCTCTTGTAGCAGTCCAATAGCAGTTTGTTAAAGGTGTGTCCTGAAGCAATTAAGGGGGGGTTTTAGTTTAGAAATGCACTAACACACTTTATCCCATCTTTACGTTGCAGTATGACCCATTTGCAGAGCATCGTCCACAGAAGATCGCAGAGCGTGAGGATGAATACAAAGCCCGGCGCAGACAGATGATCATCTCACCTGAGCGTCTTGACCCTTTTGCAGATGGTAAATTTTACTGTGTTTTCGCTTTCATTAAGCCTTTCCATGTCCTTCCCCTTTTTCATGGTTCACTTTTTTGTGACACCACCTCATGCAAACCAATGGTTTTACACCCATAGTTTTGCTGTTTAACCCTTCGACCACTATGCAATAGCTTGCTTCCCAAACTTGATGCCTTCCCTTTGGTCAATCCTGGATGGTCTAAGAAGTTATGTATGAAGTTTGTGTTATTGTACTGTTCCCAAGATGTGATCTACATATGAACCAGCTTCCAACAAACAACAAATATCAGCAGTCTTATAGTTTGCATTCAATGCTTTGGTTTAGGAAATATAATTGTTGTGATTCTAATGTGCAAAATAAAAACTTGTAGTTGCAGCAAAATAAAGGTAAATCTACTGTTGGGTTGCCATGTGTTTCAGTGGGAGAGGTGGTTAGGTGTTTTTAAAGGAACAGTTCACCTAACAGACATGGGTTGCAGATGGGTTGTGTGTGAGTCGAAGGGTTAACATTCTCATTTTAGCATCAGCCTAGATTACAGTGGGAAAGTGCAGGGTCCTCTTGTCAGTTGAGGAGGATGAGAAAGTTTGACCCTTAGCTTTGGTGTCATTGGAAAAAGAGGGTCACTTTGGCAATCGTCATTCCACATTCAGTCAAGTTAGATCAGCAAATTCAACCAAAATGAATTCATGAATCCGGTCATTTTTGTCATCACATTTTCTCTGTCTGGGCAAGATGCAGCTGACTCTGCTGTCTTTTCAGATATGATGGGCACATGAGATCCTCAGGCCTCAGCCTACAACACTGCAGAACAACTTAAATAGCATTGAGGATGCAAGGCCAACCTTTTTTCCAGATAATTTACAATTTCTAGGCTTAGAGAACGAATTTATGTAGCTTGTTGTGAAATAAGAATTCCAGCTAGTTTATATTTGTAGTTTATCTTTACTTCCCCCGGCAGTATGAGCTAAAATGGCCTGAATGTGTCAGGTTGGGTCTAGGTTGGGCTTATCTGAAGGCTGCATGTAGAGAGAGCGCTTTGTACAAAGTTGTTGTGTAAATATATTTTTATTTTACAACTCTCTCTGTAAAATAGAAATATATTATCAAGAAAATTGTGTACAACAATACCACAGGCCCATACTAACTGTCCTTAATTTCTCTCCTACAGCAGTACTGCTTTGCCAGTCCTGTACTGCACTCTGTTAAGGGTGCAGCAACTCATCCTGTGTAGGTTATGGGGAACACAGACCTGTGACCTTGTCACTTTGGTCAGGGTCCACTGGCTGCTTGTTTGGGGCTTGTGAGGGGAATCAGATGCAGCCCAGCCACAGCAAACCTTTTCTATTTGGCTTTTGAATTTCCAAAAAACATTTAGATAAAATATCCCATGCATTCATGGTGGAAAATTGCTGCCCAAATATTTAACTACGATATCTTTATATCAGCTACCTTTGTACTGATAAGGAAGTTCAGCCAGTGCTAGTATGAGTCATTGTGGCAGCGGCATGTAATAATACCATATTTATGATAGATGGACGTGATTTTTATCACGCTCTTTTGCCTCATTTTTAGAATTGAAGTAGATGCAAAAGTAGATACATATTTTTTTAACTGTACTGTGGTAATGTCGTCAATCTGTGTAACCTGGCCTTATTTTTATCTGCTAGTATAAATGATTGGGATCCTGGACCACAGGGTCCTACATTATTTTTTTCCAAATTATGAGGTTATGCCCCAAAAAGGATTTTTTTTTTTGAGTGCCATAAATTAATGCAACACAGGTGGTATACTGTTGTGTGTGAGTTCAAACCCTTTTCCAAAGTGTTACTAATGGTAAAGAGAAATTTTCTAGGCTTCTTTTCTGCCGGTTGAAGTCTGACTGCAGAAGGACCCTTGGCACTGAAAGTGTACGTATTCTGAAGAGCACAGCCCAGGACCCGTGCATCAGTGATGGCTATAACTTCTTAATCCACTTTAAGAAAACACCACAACCACAGCTCTTCTCTCTATGTATCTGCTTGTTTTTCGCTAGAAAGCAATGACTGTATATAAAGACAAACGTATAACTGTATGTAATTCAGTACTGTTTTGAGAATCACTTGTATACAAAAACAGGAGCATAATTTAAACTGTTGTTTAAGAGTCAGGGCTAGCTGGCTGTGTTTGTGCTTGCTGTGTTTGTTGTAGCTTGGGTCCATAGAGTGTAAACTGATGAGTTTCCATTGTTCTTGTTGGTGCTCTTTCGCGCAGGGGGCAAAACGCCGGATCCTAAGATGCAGGTCAGGTCATACGTGGACGTCATGTTAGAGCAGAACTTGTCCAAAGAGGAGGTAAGTGGCCACCACTGTTTTCAATGACAGTGAATTGTGCTTGGTTGAAGCACCACTGTGTCACTTATAAGTTCTTGCGACATTTCTGCCTTTTTTTGCAAATAGAGAGAGATTCGTCAGCAGCTGGCAGAGAAGGCCAAATCAGGTGACCTGAAAGCTGTCAACGGTTCCGCTGCCAGCCAAGCAGCCCCAAAACGCAAACGTCGCTGGGACCAGACAGCTGACCAAACCCCTTCTAATGCTACACCCAAAAAGATGTCCAGCTGGGACCAGGCTGACACCACTGCTGAGGTGAACGGCCTAAATGTCAGCCTCCCACTCTGACAACTGAAATTTCTTGCGGTGCTTGCTACCATGTAAAGTAGTGGAATCTTGTTAAGAAGGTATCTCACTTTGTTTCTAATATTAATGTTTTTGTAGACTCCTGGACACACCCCAGCACACACACCCTCAAACAGCCGATGGGATGAAACCCCTGGCCGCCCGAAAGGCAGCGAGACTCCAGGTGCCACTCCCAGCACTCGAATGTGGGATCCCACTCCCAGCCACACACCTGCAGGTGCTGCCACCCCTGGCAGGGATACCCCTGGCCACGCCACACCTGGTCACGGTGGAGCCACTGGCAGCGTGCGCAAAAACCGCTGGGACGAAACCCCAAAGACAGAAAGGGAGACGCCAGGACACGGGAGTGGCTGGGCTGAGACCCCACGTACAGACAGAGGAGATGAATCGGTGGGTGAGACTCCAACTCCAGGGGCCAGCAAGAGGAAGTCTCGGTGGGATGAAACCCCTGCCAGTCAGATGGGATCCTCAACGCCGCTGCTTACTCCTGGGAAGACTCCCATAGGAACACCAGCAATGAACATGGCAACACCAACACCAGGTTCCTCATCTTACTTTTCCTGTCTGTTATAGCGACATCACCTAATGGCTAACCATTGTTTGTTTGTCTGTCTATTGTTTTCTATTACTTGTTTTTGAATCCGTTTCCCTCTCTGTTTCTTCAGGTCACCTTATGAGCATGACTCCAGAGCAGCTGCAGGCGTGGAGGTGGGAGAGGGAGATCGATGAAAGAAACCGGCCTCTCACAGATGAGGAGCTTGATGCCATGTTTCCAGAGGGGTATAAGGTCTGTGCCCCTTTATTACATCTAATTCTCAACAGTAGAAAATTAGTAGATATAATTTAATGACATTAATGACACTTTCTCTTTCCTCAGGTCTTGCCTCCACCAGCAGGTTATGTGCCGATCCGCACTCCAGCCCGTAAACTGTCAGCTACACCTACCCCGATTGGAGGCATGACGGGATTCCACATGCAGGCTGAGGATCGCACCACAAAACAGATGAATGACCAGCCCTCTGGAAACCTCCCCTTCCTCAAACCTGATGACATCCAGTACTTTGACAAATTGCTGGTGAGCATCATATTTGACACATGTAAAACACTGTAAAACCAACATCCGGATGTTTGTTGTGTCTGGAGTTCAACATGTGTTTGTGTTAGGTGGAGGTGGATGAGTCCACACTGAGTCCAGAGGAGCAAAAGGAAAGGAAGATCATGAAGCTGCTGCTGAAAATTAAAAATGGAACACCGCCGATGAGGAAGGTAGGACAATGTTGTCATTTCCTGACTAAGATTTTTTTCAGCTTGCACTTTCTGAAAACATCCTAAAATGAGCTCTTCTTGCCATCCTCTGACTGCCCTTCGCTTGTTCTATCTAGGCCGCTCTCCGTCAGATCACAGATAAGGCTCGTGAATTTGGAGCAGGCCCTCTGTTCAACCAGATCCTACCACTGCTCATGTCGCCCACTCTAGAGGACCAGGAACGCCACCTGCTGGTCAAAGTGATTGACCGTATTCTTTACAAACTGGACGACTTGGTTAGACCGTATGTGCACAAGGTAAGGTCAATGTTGGAGACACGCCTTTTTATTTTAGTGGAGTGTATTTGAGAGCCTAACCATCATCTCTGTTTCCAGATCCTAGTGGTGATTGAGCCACTGCTGATTGATGAGGATTACTATGCCAGAGTGGAAGGCAGAGAAATCATCTCTAACCTGGCAAAGGTAATGTGGAGCTTTTCTTATTCTGTGGGTTCAAACCAGTAGTTTAGACACCTATTGATTGATTACATATCGATTGGAATTGAATATTTAGTGATTTTTCTTTCTGTTTGACTCAGGCTGCCGGTCTGGCTACAATGATCTCCACAATGCGTCCAGATATTGACAACATGGACGAGTACGTCAGAAACACCACAGCCAGAGCCTTTGCTGTGGTGGCTTCTGCTCTCGGTATTCCCTCTCTGCTGCCTTTCCTTAAAGCTGTGTGTAAAAGCAAGAAGTCATGGCAGGCCCGACACACAGGCATCAAGATTGTGCAGCAGATCGCCATCCTCATGGGTTGTGCTATCCTGCCCCACCTCCGCAGCTTGGTGGAGATTATTGAGCACGGTCAGTTTGGTTCTTGGGACATGACATAACCTTTTTATTGTATCAAAGGCTGTTGGTTCCATCAGTTGAAACTGTTACAATGTATGATCTTTTAACAAACACTTTGTGGACATAAACATATTATTTATTACTTTTTGTCTGTGTGGCCGCAGGTCTGGTGGATGAGCAGCAGAAGGTGAGGACCATTAGTGCCCTGGCTATTGCTGCTCTTGCTGAGGCTGCGACACCATATGGTATTGAGTCATTTGATTCAGTCCTCAAGCCACTCTGGAAGGGTATCAGACAGCACAGAGGAAAGGTAGGAAATTAAGAAATAGAAAAGGAGTGGTAAAATGTGTCCCTAGTGTGAATATAAGCTTGCTATAGTGTCTCCCAGAAGGGGCTGCTGCTGTAAGAGGGCCGAAAAGGCCAGAAACATCCTTCTATTGTTACAGGTCTCAATCAGTGACCCAAGTTTGTACTTACAAATTATTTCTTCCTTTTCCCACCAATCAGGGTTTGGCTGCTTTCCTCAAAGCAATTGGTTACCTGATCCCCCTGATGGATGCTGAGTATGCAAACTACTATACCAGAGAGGTGATGCTGATCCTCATCAGAGAGTTCCAGTCCCCTGATGAGGAGATGAAAAAGATCGTACTTAAGGTGAGGATGGAGAACTGTGACTGATGATGATGCTCAGTCTGGTGAAATCCTGCGACTCATTCTCGCCTGTTCAGCCACTACATGGTTGTATCAGGGCTAGTAGTTCGCTATAACAACACCAACATGAGAATTAGCAGAGCTGACGCTGTGTCTCCTCTGTTCTCACCCTGCACCCGTTGGTCACATTTGCAAACCCTGTCTTGACTAGTGTAGTCTGAGCCTGGAAAGCTGCTGCTCCATGTTATGAACCTCATGTTTACTCTCGTGGCTTCTGTTTGATCAGAATCACAGGTACCCCAGTTGAGTAACGGTTAGAGTAACGTTTATCCAAACTTGATAACTGCATCCTCAATTTTTTAAAAAATTTGAAACAATAAAGAAAACCATGCAAAAAACATAAGGCCCATTTCTAGATAGAAAAGTCTTTTATACTGTTCTGTGTTTGCCCTGGTTAGTCGCAAGTGTTCTGTTCTAAACTGCTTTTTGTCTCATAGGTGGTGAAGCAGTGCTGTGGTACTGATGGTGTGGAAGCCAACTACATTAAGACTGAGATCCTGCCTCCTTTCTTCAAGCACTTCTGGCAGCATAGGATGGCTCTCGACAGACGTAACTATAGACAGGTTAGTATAAAACACCCCAAGTGCACTGCATTGACTGGACTGACGTGTGAAACTGCATGTTTTTGGTGTGTGTGTGTAAATATAATAGAGGGTTTTGATCTGTCTTTTCCCAACAGTTAGTGGACACCACAGTGGAGTTGGCAAACAAAGTAGGAGCAGCAGAAATTATTTCTCGTATTGTTGACGACTTGAAAGATGAGGCTGAGCAATACAGAAAGATGGTGATGGAGACCATTGAAAAAATTATGGGTAACCTGGGCGCCGCTGACATCGACCACAAGCTGGAAGAGCAGCTGATTGACGGTATCCTGTACGCTTTCCAGGAGCAGACAACAGAAGTAAGTGAATGATGCTAGTCAATAATCTATTATGAAATACGAGAAGTAAATATTTCCAGGACAGAATGTCATCCTGTCACGTCTTCTCCAGGACTCTGTGATGCTGAATGGATTCGGCACAGTGGTCAATGCCCTTGGGAAGCGTGTGAAACCCTACCTTCCTCAGATCTGCGGTACAGTGCTGTGGCGTCTGAACAACAAGTCGGCCAAAGTGCGTCAGCAGGCCGCTGACCTCATTTCCCGCACAGCTGTGGTCATGAAGACCTGCCAGGAGGTAACCGACGGCTAATGCACGCTCAGTTTCAAAGACCCAAACAGATAATTCAGGAACTAACACATGCTTTTAATGGTGTCATTGCAGGAGAAGCTGATGGGTCACTTGGGTGTGGTGCTGTATGAGTACCTGGGGGAGGAGTACCCAGAAGTGTTGGGTAGCATCCTGGGAGCACTGAAGGCCATTGTGAACGTCATTGGTACGTCATTGCACTAAATCACTTATCATTTGCGTTACAGGTATCAGAAAAGCAAATACAAGAATATCAAAGTAATAATAAATCCACAATCATTTCCATTATTTCTACAGGTATGCACAAGATGACCCCACCAATTAAAGATCTGCTTCCTCGTCTGACTCCCATCTTAAAGAACAGACATGAGAAGGTGCAGGAGAACTGCATCGACCTGGTGGGCAGGATCGCTGACAGGTCAGTAGAATACAACCTCAGCTCGAAGTGTACATATAAATTGGTACTAACGTCTTCCTGTATGTGTGTGTGTTTTCAGGGGAGCTGAATATGTGTCGGCCAGAGAGTGGATGAGGATTTGTTTTGAACTACTGGAGCTGCTCAAGGCTCACAAAAAGGCCATCCGCAGAGCTACTGTCAACACGTTTGGTTACATCGCCAAAGCCATTGGGTGAGTGACATCACTATCCAGAAAAATCCTCAAATCTAATCTTATTGTTCCTCATCTAGATATCTGCAGGTCATATAGCAATTAATTAAATTTATTTTAAAACAGGTCTTACAAAGACCACAGGCAGCAATGTAAAACTAAGTTCACGTTTTCCATCATACTTAAACTCTTCTCTCCTCTCAGTCCCCACGATGTCCTGGCTACTCTCCTCAATAACCTGAAAGTGCAGGAGCGTCAGAACAGAGTCTGCACAACGGTGGCCATCGCCATTGTGGCTGAGACCTGTTCACCATTTACAGTGTTGCCGGCTCTCATGAATGAATACCGCGTGCCGGAGCTCAACGTGCAAAACGGTGTGCTCAAGTCTCTGTCCTTTTTGTTTGAGTACATTGGAGAGATGGGCAAAGACTACATCTATGCTGTCACTCCTCTTCTGGAGGACGCACTCATGGACAGGTGAGTTAGACGACAAGGCTTAGCTCCTCCATCTCTGTGACTTCATGACTAGTTGTTTTTAGCAATGAGAAGTTGATAATTTCCTGTGAAGCATTGACCTCTTCACCTCTGTTGTCCTGCAGAGATTTGGTCCACAGACAGACGGCCAGTGCTGTAGTCCAGCACATGTCTCTGGGCGTCTACGGTTTTGGCTGTGAAGACTCGCTCAACCACCTGCTCAACTACGTGTGGCCAAATGTGTTTGAGACGTCACCTCATGTGATCCAGGCTGTAATGGGCGCCCTGGAGGGGCTGAGGGTGGCCATTGGACCCTGCCGCATGTTGCAGTACTGCTTACAGGTGAGGACAGAGGCCTTTCTTTTTTCCAGGAACTCAAATATTTACCTTTTCTGCAACCAGAGCTGTAATGACAGCTTCCATTATCAATATTTGTTTTTTTAATCACAGTTTTACCTATGTAGATGACTAAATAAATTAACTTTCTCTTAGTTAAACTCACTTTGTTTATTAAATCTTGGTCCTGTCTCTCCAGGGTTTGTTCCATCCAGCCAGGAAGGTGAGAGACGTCTACTGGAAGATTTACAACTCTATCTACATTGGCTCACAGGACGCTCTCATCGCCCACTACCCACAGGTCTACAATGATGAGAAAAACGTTTTTGTTCGCTATGAGCTTGAGTATGTCTTGTAAATATGTGTTCATGCGCTATTCTTTTTCTTTTTTTTTTGTCCTCCCTCAATTGGTTCCCTCCACAATCAACTCAGTTTAGGACTGAGTCGTTTTTTATATAGCAACTGTATGTCGGTCGTTCCTGAGAGCTTGACAGTCCATATGCAGAATGCCACTTGTTAAAAGTAAAAAAATTGAATTAGTCAAATTAAAAGGACGAAACTTGTAGTGTCTGTATGTTTTTTTTATTTTTCCCTGTGAGGAATAATCAATCAAAAGACCTTGGATGAAAGATGCGGCGAAGTCATGACATGTTTTAAATATTTTTGATTATTTTGTGTATCGCTCAGCTTCTGTATCAGCTGAACGCACCACATCCATGTTTCAAACCATCTCTGTTCTTATTAGATTGTTGCTTTATTTAACCAAAATAAAGGGTTTGTGTAAAAAAAAAAATCCAGTGCGGTGTGATGAGCATCAAGGTTTTTCTTAATAGAACTTGTCCAGTAGGCTTTTATACATATGTAGCAGCAGAGTGACCGTTTGTTGAAAGGGAACAGAAAATAAGTGTGTATCAACCAAAAAAAAACGATTTCAGGCCTTTTGAGATGTGTACTGGATTTGTAAATAGTGGCAAAACAATATATACGGTTGAAGAAAAGCTCCATGACAAGAAAATATACTTAAGTATATTAACTTGACCTTGTTTATTAGTTGTGTTATTAGAAATAACACAGCCTAATATCAAAAGGGTTTTTGAGACTGATTGGACATAGTTGAGCTGTAGCCCCGCCCCTACTCTGTCCCGGATGAGTTCATTGAAACAGTGACGTGATGTAATTGAAACCATCTGAATGTAAACAGCTGATGAATGATTGAGTTTACTTCCACTAAAAATAAAAGGACAGAGGGGGAAAAAAACCCTCTTCCCTCCCACCCACACACACACACACATCTCTAAACCTCCCCCACTCAGCCGGACTCCTGTGCCTTGACCCAGATTCCCCAGCAGACGAGTCTAAACCACTGCTACACAAATGCACTGAGCTTTAGAGAGATACGACTTGTATGTAGGACGGCATACATCACTCTCAGTTGTGTGTCTCCACAAAACAAGCTATATCAACTATGTAAAGGTCTTAACGGTATGATAACATTTACCTGTGCTATTCTATTGCAGGCTAATAAAAATAAAATGCAAACAACAAACATGGAATAACTGGATTGATCAGGATTGATGAAGTATGGCCTTTGTCCTGGTGTGGAAGAGGGTTGGGTCAGGTCAGGTCGGGTCACAGTCTCCATCGTATCATCAGACTGAAACAGTTAAATGAAGTCTAAAGTCAGAATGAGTGGAGGATCCAGGCTTCATCTCGGTGTTCCGGACATGACGGTGCCCTCTCCCTGAGAGGGGTGGATGGGTTGATAAAGGGATGGGGGTGGAGGCTGGGTTAAATATGGATGGACGAGGGTGGAGAAGTGTAGTGTTGTTCCGGCTGGTGTCCAGCAGGTGGCAGCAGCGGGAGGAGGCTGTCTGTGTTGTTGATGCTGAGGAAGCTTCACCTCCTCCTCTGCTCCATCAGAGAGGAGGAGGAGGAGGAGGAGGAGAGACGAGCTCCGACTTCCTGTGAGAGCTGTGCACGGCTGCCTGGCTGTCTGTCTGCGGGCTTGTGTCTCCTCTCTGCGGGAGGACGGAGCGGCTCCTGCCTGCGGGAGGTGTATGGCCGGGGGGAGCGGGACAGAGGCCGGTACATGTGGTCTGTTTACACCGGAGGCTCCAGCTCCTGCTTCTGCGTCTCCGAGCGCCAGCGTCGCCGCACATAGCGTCAGAGGAGGGGGGTGATGGCCCCGGTGCTCGGCCCTGCCTTCACCACCACCATCACCAGCATCTAAGCTAACAGAAGCCGCTAGCAGCAGCGGAGAGCGGGGGGAGGCGGCGGCGGCGGAGGAGGAGGCGGAGTCCGGGTCGAGGAGCCCGGGTGGAGGCGCAGCATCTCTCCCTGCATGGTGCTGCGGTGTCGGAGGCAGCGGACCCGGATATGGCTGTTCTCAAACTGGCCGAGCAGGTAGCTAACCGCTGCTAGCCTAGCACAGCTTCAGCACTCCAGGCCGGTGTTTGTGTGTGATTGTTATGTTGTATAGCGCGCGCGTGTATGTATGTGTGTGTGTGTGTGTGTGTGTGTGTGTGTGTGTGTGTCCTCATTGACCCGCTGCAGTGATTCAGTCACTCAGCTGCACACAACCGGCCAATTAACAATTAACGACCCGGTTTGTGAACCTGATTCTGACCCACTTCCGGCTTCCTGCTCCTGAGCATCACAGTATATTTACTACAGTATACTGATTCTACTGTTACTGCATTAGCGATCAATCTGCTGATTGATACTGTCATTTCAGCTGATTGATGAGTAACATGTAACATTCACTACTAATAATAAGTTTCATTGATTATTGATCAGTTGTTAGGACCGGTCGTTGTTGATTTTCTTCTTCACTGGAGTAAAGTTGTATCATATTGGACAGATGTAAAACTTTGTTCATTGATCAACATGAATCTGCAGCTTCTCTCGTACTGATCAGTTGACCTGTTGTTAGTCAGAGGTCAGACCTTCTCTGGTTGTTGGTTGTTAGATGTGATGTTTTGTGTTTCAACAGAGAGGGAGACACTTTGACCTTCACCTTTACCCTCCAAACAATCAATCGAAAAAGATATCAGAAGATAAATCCGCATTGGAAACAGCCCTTAGTTTCAGTTCTTATACAAAGTACCTTTTATATGCAAGGGAGTATTTTTACGTGGGGTTAGTATTTAACTGGTATTAGTACTCAACTAAAAAAAATCCCTTTTTTGATAAGATGTTATTCAAGGAGACATATTTGAAATGCTGACTCTGCAATCTGACTACAAGGTCTATAGAGAAGGTGTTATGAAGGAGCTTTTTACTGTGGGACATGATCTTCCTCAGCAGCCTCAGAAACCAGACGTCCTGAGAGAAAAGCCGTCAGTACAAATATGAGTCAATCAGTTTCTTTTCAGGTACGTTTTTATTCCAAATGCAGATGATTCTGCTGCAGCTGGTTGGTCAGTAGATCAGTGATCATCTGAGTCCAAAGTGAGGCCAGCATTCGTCTAAAACCTGAAGATATCGTGACAGAAATCCAGGAAAAGCTGAAGCAGAGCCCTACAGGAACCTGTCTTCTCTCTGCTTTCACTTCTCTAAACTCTCAGACTCCTGCAGACGCTTCAGGCGTTAGTGTTAAACGGGATCGAATAACAGAGGAGATCCGATCTGGACCGTGGTCTGACGCAGCGTCGTCGCTCCACTTGTATCAGATCTGTCGTTAACGGCGAGCAGGGGAAGAGCTGCGTTTCTGTCGAACACACAACCGAGGGACTTCCTGTTATTTCCAGACAACATGCTGATGATGTGATAACGGCTCAGCTGTGGCGCTGCACATTTCTCCTCCATCATGTGCTCATCAAGTGTGCGTCACATGACAACCTGCTGCTGTTAAAGCTTTCCCTACATATGATCCAGCTTCAGCTCCTCCAAACTATATTTCAGAGAAGCTCAGGAAGTTGTTGTCCTTTCACTCACTGCTGTGTATGAACAGTGTGTGTGTGTGTGTGTCTGTAGCGGATGTTCTTGTTTGGTTGTGTAGTTTCCTGTGTTGGTGTCTGTTCAGGTGAAACTCGTTAAGGTGCATTGTGTGATTGATAACGCTGACCCTCAGGCGACCTGTTAGAGGCTGTCACCTCAGACACAAGTCGAAATGAACATTTTTTGTGTTGCGTGTTGTGACGGTGTGTGTGTGTGTCTGTGGAGCTGGAACATGGCAGTCAAATACTTCTCTCACTGTTACTGCTGACTAACCGGGGTTGTGTGACACTGGTTAGTGAGAAGGTGAATTGTTTGAAACCA
>JAFBJQ010001108.1:198651-253651 GCA_016785345.1 Trinectes maculatus
GAACTGGCAGACGCCGCTGCATGTGGCTGCAGCCAATAACGCGCTGAGGTGTGCTGAGGTCATCATCCCGCTGCTGAGCAGCGTCAACGTGTCGGACCGCGGCGGTCGCACCGCCCTGCACCACGCTGCCCTCAACGGCCACACCGAGGTACTGCACACCACCCTACACCCAGGTTTTCACCAAACACAAGAGTTTTATTTCCGTCCGCTCTGCGGCCTGGTGTCCACTTCACTGTCCTGCCGGTGTCGTTCACCAGTAAACAGGCTGTGATGTCATCGCCCTGTGTGTTTGTCTGTGGGTTGAAGGAAGGAGGTGGGCGAGTGCAGCTGGAGCAGCGGGGCTATAAAGAGGCCTGCTCCACGTCTCAGATGGTGTTTTTCACACATGTGCTGAATCTAAATTTAAGAATGAGAGGCGTCAGGCTGAATGAGCAGCACCACACACACACACACACACACTCACTCACTGTGTGTGTGTGTGTTTATGCAACAGCCGAGCCGAGTGATGAGACGTGTTTACACGGCTGTTACATAAAGAGCATCACCCACGCACAAACGTACAACCAAACACAACCACGCATCTCCTCCACTCACTCCCCTCTGTCTCACTTTGTCAGATGGTCAATCTCCTCCTCAACAAAGGAGCCAACATCAATGCCTTTGATAAGAAGGACGGCCGCGCGCTGCACTGGGCAGCGTTCATGGGTAAGAGACAAACGCAGTGAGTGTGTGTCTGTGTGTATTCATGCAGCTTACACCTCCTGCCCTTATTTCCTGGAAGTAGATCCGTGCACATGTGCTCGGAAAATGGAATTGGTGTCTGGTTGTGCGTCACCTGAAGAACTGGATGAAACAAGACAGAACATAACACATTATAGTGTGTCGTGCTTTTTCAAGACAGACCGTAACATGCCGTAACACACACTCACCCACACACACACACACACACACACACACAGACTATACAGGGCATGTATGGTCACGAAGAACCTGGAGAACCTATGGAATTTGAAAGTAGTCATTTCCAGGAGGTGTATTTTCTATTCTGATGAATCATGAGGACAAGTCAACTTTTTCAGCTTCAACATGTACAAACACTGACGATTTCACTAATTTGAAACATCACCAGAAAATGTAGTGACTGAAGACAGTGAAAATGTAACAGACACAATGTGACAGTGCATCAGAATTCTGCATATAAAACATTTTGTTTAATATATGAGCACATGCTCATGTTTGTGTTGCACCAATCAGCTGACTGTTCTCTGTTGCGCCCCCTGCAGGTCATTTGGATGTGGTGTGTCTGCTGGTGAGTCAGGGGGCGGAGATTAGCTGTAAGGACAAACGGGGATACACCCCCCTCCATACAGCGGCCTCTAGTGGACAGATCGCTGTGGTCAAACACCTGCTCAACCTTGCCGTGGAGGTCAGGACGCAACACACACACACACACACACACACACACACTAATGTTTTCAGGACACAGAGAGGACAAAGAGGACCAGAACATGTCCTGTCTCTCACATCAGCTGTGGTTGACTGCGTTACAGATCGATGAGTCCAACGGGTTTGGGAACACAGCGCTTCATGTGGCCTGTTTTAACGGCCAGGACGCCGTCGTCACCGAGCTGATCGATTACGGCGCCAACGTCAGTCAGCCCAACAACAAGGGCTTCACGCCGCTGCACTTCGCTGCAGCCTCCACACACGGAGCGCTGTGCTTGGAGTTCCTCGTCAACAACGGCGCTGACGTCAACGTACAGGTACAGAGTGTGTTGTGTGTCGGCCTCAACTTAACAATCATCGCACAGTTTGCTTTTTCTGTCTCCTGCTCAAAGTCCAACGCTTTGATCTAGGTCTTCAAATAGACGTGACATTATTAACCTGCCCTGGTTTTTCTGACACCTGTCCACCACTGTCCCCAAACAGAAATAGCTGAGATCAAAAACTGACAATTTGCAAAGACAAAATGAAAAAAAGAAAAAAATATCAACGCCAGTCCCTTGAATTGGAACATTCACTGAAACTCGGTTGTAACATTTTGCATTGTCTTGAATATATCATATAGATTTGTCAAATTATAAATCTGTTGTGGGTTTTTTTTTTTCCTTTCATCGTCTTCAGAGTCGGGACGGGAAGAGCCCTCTTCACATGACGGCTGTTCACGGACGCTTCACACGTTCCCAGACGCTCATCCAGAACGGTGAGACCGCGTCACGCCCGATGTCTTCACGTCTCGCCTGTTACGTGTTGTTCTTCTCTTAAATGAACGGTGTATTTCAGGCGGGGAGATCGACAGTGTGGACAAAGACGGTAACACGCCTCTTCACGTCGCCGCCCGCTATGGTCACGAACTGCTCATCAACACGCTGATCACCAGCGGAGCAGACTGCACACGGTCAGTGTTATTCATTCCACTTGTTGTTGTTATTAAAAAGCTGCGTTCAGTGGTTTATAGTGCGAGTCTGATGTGTGTGTCTCTGAAGGCGAGGCGTCCACGGGATGTTCCCTCTTCACCTGGCTGCTTTGAACGCTCACGCCGACTGCTGCCACAAGCTGCTGTCCTCAGGTAGCACACACAGTGACACACCTGTTCCATATATGCTAGCAGGAAGGGGGCGGGGTTTATGACCTGTACTGTAGACCACTAGGAGGCGATATAGATGTTGTCCGCCTTTTTATAGAGTCAGTAGTCAGTAGTCACATGTCATGCACAGTCACACTGTTCCTCCTCACACAATGTGAAGACACGCTGATTTAAAAACCTTCCTTCCATAAGGCCCCCGACTCAGCAGTGCCACCTGGATATTTGCTGAGTCAGGGTCTGTTGTGCGTTAACATCATTGTGCGATGAGGTTTGGTCTTGTGTGTGTGTGTGCGTGTGTGTGTGTGAATCTCTCTGGAAGCACATGTGTTCAACTGGAGCCACATTCGAGTCACAATGCTCCCGACACAGACAAAGACTCACTGAGTCAAATGACTCACTGATTGGCCCGTGGCTCCTCGCGCCGCTCTGCCGAGCTGCTGTTGTCAACAACAAAGGAGCCATTTAGGTGGTGATGATCTGAGTGCAGCTGCAGCGCTGAGTCTGGTTGCGACTGTTGTTCAGCTGTAGTGTCAGGGGATTTTCTTTTTGCATCATCACATCAGGAACCATGAAGATTCATCCGACTGGAACAACAAAAGACTAAAGAGCCGCGGAGCCAGACTGTGATGCACATTTAGCAGAAACCTTCATCCAAAGCTTTGTCCCCACCCTGTAGAACTGAAGTGAGATGCCTTCAGGGGCACTTGTGGAAACTGGCTCTGATTTGGGCTGAAGGATCCTGGTTTCCTTCTCAGACGCAACCAGTGTCTGAACCCGTGTCAGCTGCTGCTGAACATGTTGATGTGCGACCTCTGACCCTTTCTTCCTGTCCGTCAGTCTTTGCCT
The DNA here is from genome assembly GCA_016785345.1 of Trinectes maculatus. Taxonomy (NCBI): domain Eukaryota; kingdom Metazoa; phylum Chordata; class Actinopteri; order Pleuronectiformes; family Achiridae; genus Trinectes; species Trinectes maculatus. The sequence goes on from JAFBJQ010001108.1 coordinate 202,085, forward strand.
GTGAATGCATGGCGAGCACCGTGCACCGGCTTCACTTAACTTTGTTTGCCTCCCCTCTACCTCCCCACCTGTCGCACTAACACGTCTCCCTCCTCTTCCTGTCTCTCTCTGTCTCGTCTGTCCTCCTCCTGTCTCCCTGTGCTCCCGTCCTCATCAGGTCGGAGGTTTAGCATAATGTGTAACGACTCGGTCCTGTCTGCAGGCTTCCAGATAGACACGCCGGACAGCCTGGGTCGGACCTGCCTGCACGCTGCTGCCGCCGGCGGGTGAGCGCCACCTTCCATCATGTGACGTTAGCGTTCAAACAAAAAGGATTTAGCCAGATGTACACACAGATGTAACCAATGATGTAGACAAAAAATAAATGCTGTTTTAGAAACACGAATTGAAACCGAATTGTAGTCTAATACATGTGTGTGTGTGTGTGTGTGTGTGTGTGTGTGTGTGTGTGTTCACTGTGTGCAGAAATGTAGAGTGTGTGAAGCTGCTGCTGAGCAGTGGAGGAGACCACAACCGGAGAGACAACTGTGGCAGGTAACACAAACACATAGCTGACACCTGGGTCATTGTGCGACGCTAATTGCAGGTAGAAAGTCTTGATTCTCAGGCTTGTGTGAAAAGCAGCTGCAGCGATGACACAGGGCTTGTTCATGTGTCTATATGGGTGTAGGTGTGTGTGTGTGTGTGTGTGGGTGTGTTTGTCTGCTTAATTGTGTCAGTGATCAAGCACTTGTTTGCATCCTTTCATTAAAGGACACACCCGCTCTATGTTCTATGTTCCATCTCTGTTGTTCTGGATAATAATAATAATAATCATCATAATTGATAATGATGATAAGAACATGTTGGGTGTTGACTGGATCTTTGAGTGTGTGTTTGTTCTGATTTCCTCAGGACTCCTCTCCACTACGCAGCAGCCAGTCGTCACTATCAGTGCCTGGAAACGCTGGTGGCCTGTGGCACCGCCATCAACGCCACTGACCAGTGGGGGCGCTCTGCCCTGCACTACGCCGCAGCCTCAGACCTGGATCGGAGGTGAGGCGGATTGTGTTGTTGCTCTCGTAGCAGTGAAACGGCAGAGAAATAACAAACATGTAAAAGCTTCATCTTATCATCAGTGACAAATAAGTGTAGCTGCTGAGACGAAGAGAAAGTTCAGCTCAGTTCATCTGAACCCCCCCCCCCCCCCCTCACAGGCGGCGTGTTGCCCTGGAGCCAGACAGCGATGGCGTTCAGGCAGAGAGAGAGAAGGAGGCGGGGCTGTGAGTCCACACATCACAGCATCACATTTCAGCCGTGACCCCTGGAGGGCACCATGTTGTGTGCACATGACGTCACTGTGCTGCGTTTGTTTTCCAGATGTTTGGAGTTTCTGCTCCAGAGCGGAGCGACGTGGTCTCTGAAAGACAAACAGGGCTACAGCCCCGTCCACTACGCCGCCGCCTACGGACACAGACACTGTCTGGAACTGGTCAGTTCTCAGGCCGAGGCCTGACACATGTTCTGGCCACCTGGGGGAAATGTGTGTGTTTGATATGGGAATATTTGCGTAGTTGCACAGTGGCTGCAGGCGTTGATATAAAGTCACTGACTGTATTGGTAAAGGTTGATGTACAGGAAGTTGATGTTGTGTCGTCATCAGGAAACGAGGCCCAGATCTGTGTCTGCTGCTGCTGCAGCTTTTATCTAATCAATACTTCACTTGCCTTGTGCCTTTGACACAGTTCATAGTTGATGTGTTTTCTTGTGTTGCCTGCAGCTGTTGGACAGAGACGACAGTCGTCATGACGATGCCGACTCTCCGAACGCCAGGAGCCCACTGCACCTCGCTGTGAGTCTCACCCCAACACCAGAGACACATGTGTCGACCGTCTAACATCTGTCAAACACCAGGACAACTCAAAGAAAAACACTGAAATGCAAATGTAAAGAAAAGAAGTAACGAGGCGTGTGTGTTTCTGTGTGTCTCTGTGTGTCTCTGTGTGTCTCTGTGTGTTTGGTGCGTTTGTGTGCGTTTGTGTACGCGGGCAGGCGTACCACGGCCACGCTCAGGCCCTGGAGGTTTTGCTGCAGGGCGAGAGGGACGTGGACCAGGGGGACGAGGTGGGGAGGACTCCTCTGGCCTTGGCTGCGCTTCGAGGCCACACCGACTGCGTTCACACCCTCCTCAGCCAGGGGGCGTCACCACGCACAATCGACACACAGTACAGACGCACACCAGTGCACCTGGCAGGTGGGCTCAGGTTCAGTTGAGTGTTGTTTGAGTTGTTGTGTGTTTGAATGCACATGTTGTTTCACCCTCTCTCGCCCCTGCAGTGATGAACGGTCATACGACTTGTGTGCGCCTCCTGCTGGACGAATCGGACGGTGCAGAGCTGGTGGACGCTGCAGATTCTCAGGGACAGTGAGTGGCGTGTGTTTTTTTTTTTCTTTCCTCCTTCACTTCCTGTTTGCGTCTCGTCTCTTTCAAACACACAATCCTGCGTGTCCCGGCTGCAGGACTCCTCTGATGCTGGCCGTGGCAGGAGGTCACGTCGACGCCGTGTCGCTGCTGCTGGAAAGAGAAGCCAACGTCAACATGGCCGATCAGCACGGCCTGACAGCCCTGCACCTCGGGGTGAGCGTTCACGCCGTGTTTGTGTGCAGTGTGTCTGGCTGGTGATGATGTAACGTTGTGCGTCTCTGTTTTCTGAGCAGCTGCTGTGTGGTCAGGAGGAGTGTGTCCAGTGTCTGCTGGAGCAGGAAGCTTCAGTTCTACTCGGCGACTCTCGGGGTCGTACGTCCATCCACCTGGCCGCCGCCAGAGGCCACGCCTCCTGGCTGAGCGAGCTGCTGAACATCGCCTGCTCCGAGCCGCCGTCCCTCCCCCCACTGAGGGACCACAACGGATACACGCCACTGCACTGGGCCTGTTACTACGGTCGGTACCGCACATGTCCTCATTCGTGCGTACACACACACACACACACAGACACACACTCTCACTGTGACTGTCACTCTGCATGTGTGTGTGTTGTGCGTCTGCAGGTCAGGAGGGGTGTGTCGAGGTCCTGCTGGAGCAGAAAGGCTGTCGCTGTATTGATGGGAATCCCTTCACCCCTCTGCACTGCGCTGTGTAAGACACACACACACAGACACACACAGACACACACACACACCATGTGAAGTGTTGTCAGTAGTATAGAGCTGAGTGTCAGTGGCATCGTGTGTTTAAACTGACAGAGTGAACAACCACGAGCCCTGTGCGTCTCTGCTGCTGGAGGCCATGGGCTCTGACATCACCGGCTGCAAGGACGCCAAGGCCAGGTCAGTGTGTGTGTGTGTGTGTGCGTGTGTGCGTGCGTGTGTGTGTGTGTGTGTGTGTGTTTGTACGCCATGTCACTTTCATCCCTCCCTCTCTCTCCTGCAGGACTCCTCTCCACGCCGCAGCCTTCGCCGGTCACGTCGACTGCGTGCAGCTGCTCCTGTCACATGACGCGCCTGTGGATGATGTGGACCAATCAGGTCGCACGGCACTGATGATGGCAGCTGAGAAAGGCAGAGCCGGGGTTCTCGGTCTGGAGATTTATTTATTTATTTATTTATTTGCGGTTTATTATTAATAATAATCATCATCATCTAACTGTCTTCACATGCACGTGTTTGTCTCATGCTCTAGAGGTGCTGTTGAGCAGCACCAGCACTGACCTCACCCTGACAGACAGAGATGGCAACACAGCGCTGCATCTGTCCTGCAGGACTGTGAGTGTCAACACGTCAACACTCTCTCATGACGTCAGTCACTGAACGTCTCACACACACAGCGGGACCTGCTCCTGCAGGAGGGGGACCAGGTCCAGGTCCAGGTCCAGGTCCAGGTCCAGGTCTCTGCACCTGCGTAGTTATAACCTGATGTCTTGTCCCGGCAGGGGAAGGAGGACTGTGTGTTGTTGATCCTGGAGAAGCTGTCTGACACCGCGCTGATCAACGCCACCAACGCGGCGCTGCAGACGTGAGTACCTGAATCCTCCGTCTGACTGCTGAGGACGAATCAGCAGGACGACAGATAGGTGGCGTTGTTAAAAGCGGTCTTCTCCTCTGTCTCCGTCAGTCCTCTCCACCTGGCGGCTCGCAGCGGTCTGAAGAAGGTGGTCCAGGAGCTGCTGTCTCGAGGAGCCAGCGTGCAGACGGTGGATGAGAATGGTAGGATGAGTGTGGTCGTGGTGTGATGGGCTGCAGCTGCTCGCCTGAATGTTTCCTCTGACCCAGCATGAACCTTTCCCATGAGCACCGCAAACCAGTGAGCGAATAAAGGGGGATTCCCACTGGTCATGGACTTCACACACATCATCTCTGCACCGCTGCTTCAACAGCGTGTGTGTGTGTGCTCTTTTTATTGATTTTGCAATTTCGGACTCACAATTTGGCTAAATTCTTATGGTCTTGTAGACGTTGTGTGTTTGTGTGTTTGTCCTGAGTGAGACAGTGGGAATCCCGGTTCAGACTGCGTCCATGCTGCGGACATTTTAACGTCCAACTGAAACGAATGAGACACCAGACAAAGCATAGAAATCAAAACATAGACCCTCATCAGCTGATGGCGTGGTCAGCTGATGGCGTGGTCAGCTGATGGCGTGGTCAGCTGATGGCGTGGTGAGCTGATGGCGTGGTCAGCTGATGGCGTGGTCGTGGTGGATGCTGAACGGCGTGTGCCTAGGTTCTGTTTTGAACAGGAAGTGAAACGACACGTGATTTCAGTTGGACTTTAATTCATCGTGTTTGTGTAGTGACAGTCGTCAGCTGTGGTCGCCCCCCCCACCCCCCCTCTCCCCCATGCCCCCTTGCTGTGTCAGCTGGCTGAACATTAATGGACATGCTGCTCCGTCCTTCTTGTCTCCTGCTTTGTCTTCCCTGCTGCCTCCACGTCCACGTCCTCCTCCTCTCTCCCTCCCTCTCTCTCTCCCTCCCTCTCTCTCTCCCTCCCTCCCTCTCTCCCTCTCTCGCTGTCTCTCTCCCCCAGGTCTGACCCCCGCTCTGGCTTGTGCTCCGAGCAGAGAGGTGGCTGACTGTCTGGCTCTCATTCTGGCAACCATGATGCCTTTCTGCTCCCCTTGCAGCTCCGGAGCGCCCTCCCCAGGCTCCCTGCTGAGGCAGCTCCCCCACCAGAGGGGAAAGGGCCCGGTCAGCGGGCGCCGGGGGCCACGCAGCCCCAGGAACCCGTCTGGACCGTCCAGCGAGGGAACCACAGAGAACGACTCGGAGGACTCGGAGACCTTCTGACCTCCGGAGCGACTCTCCCCCCTCCCCTCCTACCTCCAACCATGCACCCACACCTGTTCACTGGCCTCCTCCCTGGTAACAATGCAGCATTTTCACTCAGTGATGTCACACTGAGGCTGTGATGTCACACTGAGGCTGTGATGTCATACTGAGGCTGTGATGTCACACTGAGGCTGTGATGTCACACTGAGGCTGTGATGTCACTCACCTCATGTAGAAGAGACTTGGTGGTGACACAGTGTGAAGGTTTTCAATCATAAAAAAAAATAATCACATGATTAAACTAAAACTAAACGAAATAATGAAAAACAAAAGTAAAGAATGAAAAGAGAAAATTAAACTATTTGTTATAAAATGTTCATTTGTATTTTCGTAGTAGAATTTTATAGAACTCAGTAGTAATAATGTCAAAAATAATAATCATTTCACCCAGACAGCACAAAGATTCAACACATTTGTGAGAAACCAGGAAACGTTTGGTCTTTTCAAGATAAATTGTCATAAATGACATTTTTTGGCTCGTTTAATATAACAGAGCATCTTCATATGTTTTATATGAAATGTCTTCATCTCTGTAGGTAACTATAGAGTACACAGGAGTACACAGGAGTACACAGGATTTCCCTCTCACAACAGATGTGTGAAATCTGGGTTTATGTTTCATCCACATAGAAACACTCACACTCATGTGATTATTTTTGTGTCACACTGGAGATGTGTGGATCTTCTGCTCCTCAGACACTTCAGGATCTGACCCGGAGCGGGTTGTGGGTCTCTGGGTCTGCATGCTTGTGTTCACTTACAACCACACTTTGTTCTTTCAACTCACGGGTGCTTCAATCCAAACCGACCTCGGTACTCAGCCTCAGAGCGTCTCCGCTCGTTTTGTCTTTAAAAAAAAAAAAAAAAAAAAAATGAATCAAGAAAAAAGCCATTTTTAACTGTTTGTACAAAATGAAGTCGACCTTTAGAGAAGCTAAGTGTGCGCTGAATAAATTGAACCTTTTTTAGGACTTTCGCTTTGTGTTGCACCAAATATTCGATGGCGCGTGTGAATAATAACTCATGAGAAGGTTTCATGCAGCAGATCTTTGTTCTCCACTGAAAACCTGAAGCACAAATGAGGATTTGGCTGTTTCACTGTCTGATGATCTCAGTTCCCTCGACGACCTCTGTCTCCTGTCCACATGTTCGTGGTCCTCATGGTTCCCATGACGCCTCACGACCAAATACCAGAACATTGATTGGCAGGTGTATTGGTAGCGTTGATACGTTATAGTAGAAGAATTGAACAGGAAGTGGATTTTGATTGGCCACTGGGAACTGGGACGTTTGCCCACTGACGAGCACAGGGTTTACACACGTGACTGAAAGAGGAGATGACGACTTATGCATTTGAAGCTGCAGCCTGCAGTGGCCTGCTGCACGCTCTGGACTCCATGTTTGTTCCTACCTGTCGTGCATGGTCGCACACGTTGTCGAGCAGGGTGGCCTCCTCTGTTCAGTGTATTTATTATTATCTCATACAAGATGGTACAGATACTGCCAGCACTTAGATGTACGATAACACAGAGCCTTGACCACCCCCCCGGGACTCCCACCCCCCCTGCTGGTTGTCGAACCACCAGCTGCGTGCCATTGTCTCTAACGTGTCCAGTGCCTTGATGTCAGTTACGTTTTCTTTTTTTATGACCTATTCTGTGTTTAGTTTATTCTCATACAAAACCAAACCTGACTCGTCTCCTCACCACTCAACACCATGTTTTGTTTTTATTTTGTAATTCTGATGAAAAGTGTCTTTCATAATCTGAGTGGAGGAGTCTGCTCTCTAACAAATGATTCTCCCAGTTTGTGTTATTGTCTAAAAACCAATGAAAAGACCAGAACAAACCTGCATGTGCATCAATTTAAGAATCAAATGCCATTGGTCTTTGAACAAAATTTTTAATATTTTTAAAAGGATAAAATAATTGTTGGTTTCGGTCTCTTCATGACATTATTGTTGACAATAAGAAACATCACCAGCCTGATTGTTTTAAATTGATCTTGTGTGTGTGAGTGTGTTGTATATGATGCTGATTATAAAGCTTTGTATGAAAACAAGAGGACACTGAGCACAGAGTCACGTCTCCATCCGCTTACATTTAAACCTTTTTCTGAGTGTTTGTGTTCATGGATTTATCTGAAACTAACACTGAAATCCCTGTTTGATGGAGACGACTTAGACCTGATGGACACGCGTTAACAAGCACAGTCTTTTTCTGCCTCTGCTGAGACACTGAATCTGTCTGCCAGTATTATTACTATTGTTGTTGTTGTTATTATTATTGTTATTATTATTATTATTGTTATTCTACCAGAAATGAGCTTCACCAGTCCTGACAATCGTTATCGTCACGTGTCTGATGAGTTTCACACAGTTCCTGATGCAGTACAACGAGCCGAGGGCTGTTTGTCAGCTTCCTGTTGTTTTATACAAATTGTACGATGATAAAAACCAGTCTGAAGTTACTGTCATCGCCTTTTCTTTCCACAGCTTTAGTTCTTTGCCCTGTTTTGTTTTGTTTTGGCAACAATGTCATTTGTCATGTTCGACTTTCTCTCCATTTTAATTTGACAGATGTGTAGCTATAAACACACTGAACAAGTATGAAACTGATTCGTTTGATTATTGATTGATTGTTTTTACGCGTTAACAATGAATCAAGTCAAACATGGAGGAAGACGATAACACAAGTAAAACAGAAGCCATCTGAGGTGACTCAGTGTTAATAATCGTTTTAATAGCTACATCATCTCTGTACATTTACAAACGTTAAATTACATGGATTCGAGTGTTGACCGAACTCCAGCCGCTATGAGACTGAATGTTACTTAGTGACTCTCATAAAAAACAAACACAGGGAGTAAAACTACAATCTGAACGATTGTCCACATGTCCTGGTGTTACAGTGTTAATGCCGCTGTCGCAGATCGGCTCTGCGTCACTGGAATGATTCTGTGCTGTCGTCTGTTCGCCCTTCAGTCTTCATATCCTTATTTACAAAGTCCAGTGTGCTTCTGCGAGGTTTCTGTGTCTTGTGCATAGAGAATCTGAGAGGTGTGCGTTTGTTGTGTCTCTGCACCTGGATGCGTTCGCTCCACTCAGCAGTTGACGCCCAGGCCGGTCCAGTGGTCCGGGACCATCAGGAAGTATTTGTCCATGGCCTCGCAGAAACGGGCTCTGTACAGCTCCGGAGAAACGACAGTGGGCATCTTCCCTGGAGACGCAACACAACACAACACAACCCGGCATCAGACCCTCGATACGACGTCACATGTTCTGTTTGGTTAACACACAGCAGGCGGAGACGCACCTTGACCTCCCAGGATTCCAGTGGATTTGACGACCATTTCCAGTCTCTTGTCCCAGGTAAACGTCCTGATATAATCTACAGAGCAGAAAGAACAGCTTTAGTGTTGTTGTTGTTGTTGTTCTCACATTGAAGAGTACCATCTAACCATCACACCTATGATCCCAACCACCAGCTGATCCGTGGCATCGTCCCGCCCCACCAGCAGGGAGTAGTCGATGATGAGGTGGCTGGACAGGAAGTAGGCGTCGCTGTGTATGGCGGCTCGCAGGATGGCTTTGCAGTGCGAGCGGATGTAGAGCGGGTTGTCGTGGATCAGCTTCAGGAGGTTTTCGTCCAGCAGAACCACCTCGCAGCTCTCCTTCCCCGAGTCCGTCTTCACGTTCCGGTTCCTCAGAGAGCCTTTCAGGTCAAACACCTGCAGACACCACACATCACAGGTTCAGAGCAAAGGCTTTTAACAATACAAACGCTGCACGTAAAAAAAAAAAAGAGTCAAAAGAATAATGGAGGAAAAAAAACAATGTAGGAATGACAACATTCTTTGACTCACCTGAGCCATTTTCCGTCCATAGAAGAGATTCTCCATGACGAGCAGGTCCAGTTTCTTCTCCGTGTTGTTCTGGGAGTTCTTGTACCCGATCCGGTAAACGCCCAGGATCTTTGCCAGTGCCGTCGGCCGCTGTGACACAAACATGTGTTGTTATTTTACTGACACACAGAGAGAGAGAGACAGAGAGAGAGAGAGACGATTAGTGACCTTCTGACCTTCTGCTGCACAGCTCCTGTGATGTAGGTGAAGTAGTGAGGAGCAAAGTCCAGGAAAGACTGGACCTCCAGTCGGGGCATCTGCTTCAGGATGAACCTGTCGTCTGAAACAGACAGTCTGAAATGTTTCAAAGTCAACAACCAACAAGTTTCTACATTTAAGAAAGAGGGAAATTAATTTTCTGTCGATCCAATAATCCGTTCACTGCCTGAACATGGAAGCCACTGAGACCTGTTTTTATCCTGCATGTATAAATATCTGTCTGACATTAGATGAAAACCTTCTGTGGCGTAGAAGACGGCTCCAGATTTGCCGCCGCGGGCCTGCCAGTTGACGCAGTGGGACAGCGAGCGGACAAAGTCCTCCTCGGTGCTCTCCATGATCTCCTCCCGCATCTTGTGAAACTCCTCGGCGTAGTAGATGCGGCAGTAAAACTTGGCGTTGGCATCGGAGAACTCTGCACATTCAACAGCAGACGAGGAGAAGGTTAGAAAGGCGTTCACCGCAGCACTGATGAACAGCTCCTATATATTCCCACCTCTTGATGAGGCTGGATGAAGCCTGACTGGATTTTAAACGAACATAATTTTCACTTGAAAATGTGATTGTGAATTAACTTAATGTATATCCAGCTACAAATATTATTTAAAAAACACTCACGTAGTTCGATGTGTGGGTTGGAGGTCTGTTTCTTCTGTTTGTCTGCCAGGTCCAAATCCTCTGCACAAACAAACAGGAAACATCAAGCGTTTGATGGAAATCTTACGTGGGTGAGTGGATGGTGGCGGTGAGATCTGTTCTGCTGTCTGAACTTACTGAGGGGATCAGCCTCCATGCTGCTGCGGCTCTGCAGGGAGGAGGTGGACTCGCTGGGCCTGGCAGGGCTGCTCCTCGCCCGGCTCTCCACACTGACAACGAGGAAAACAGGAAATAAACCGTCATTACATCAGCATACAGATGTTCATCACATGTATCTGCTGCTTTATGTTCCTCGATGATCCCGACACGTTCATTCATCCATTCAGCCTCCTGCGTACCTGACGCCCTGTGGAGTCTCATCTCCTCCGGCGCTCGCCACCGTGGACAGATCATCCAGAGCCGTCTTATATTCTTTGCAGCTGAAAGGTGGTAAATGACATCATGACCTTATGGGCAATGAAACACATTTACAGCAGGTATGATGGACGCTTCATGTGTTCACTCCTCAGGGTTCCTCGGTCTCATACGTGAAGGTAACGCCGATAAAGATGCATCCTGTCTTTACAGGACGCCTGTGAGGGGGACAAACTCTGAGCTGAGACGGACGGAGGACGCAGACACTCACCTGAGAGCGAAGGCGATGATGGAGCTGGGCTCCTTCTCGCACACGGCGATGGGAACCCGCTCGTGTTCGTACATCAGGTAGTGTTTGTCTGGGTCACTGTGAACACACACACACACACACACACACACACACTGACTGTTAAACCTGAAGCGGCTGTGTGGGTCAAAGGTCAGTATCTTTCAGGGTCGAGCGTCTTACAACGGGAAGGGGATGGGGTTGTAGCTGTTGCCGGGGAGGAAGTTGGCGAGGATGGCCTTCATGGTGGACTTCTCCTTCACCTGGCTGTCAGTGGAGCCCAGCAAGTGTCCATCAAACACATCTGAAAACAAGCAAACACCTCGTTTCACACACCGGACGTGACGTCAGAGAGACACTGAGCGTGTGCGGCCGAGCGAGCGCCAACCTTCTGGAATGCTGACGGAGTCCTGCTCGGAGAAGGAGGGGCCGGGAGTGATGGGTTCAGTTGCGGGTTCTCCTGGTGACGGCAGCATGGAGGAGAAGGAGGAGGCCGAGGGCACGGCGCTGAGGAGACGGTCCTCTGTGGGACAAAGACGCATCCAATCATCAACCACCGTCACCATCACATGGTCTGATTGTACAGCGATTCACGTCTGAGGCGCTGAACTCACCCTTATCCCCGTTCTGCACGACAGGAGAGGGGTTCCGGGGGGAGGAGTCCAGGCCGCTCTGAGACACATCAGAGGAACCCACATGAAACAACCAGTGTGGTGTGTTGTGTTGTGTTGTGTTGTGGCGTGGCGTGGCGTGGCGTGGCGTGGCGTGTTGTGTCATGTTGTGTCGTGTTGTGTTGTGGTGTGGTGTGGCGTGGCGTGGCGTGGCGTGGCGTGGCGTGGCGTGGCGTGGCGTGGCGTGGCGTGGCGTGGCGTGGCGTGGCGTGTCGTGTCGTGTTGTGTTGTGTTGTCTTGCGTTGTGGCGTGTTGTGTTGTGGTGTGACGTGTTGTGCCGTGGCGTGCCGTGGCGTGGCGTGGCGTGGCGTGGCGTGTTGTGTTGTGTTGTGTTGTTGTGTTGTGTTGTGTCGTGTCGTGTCGTGTCGTGTCGTGTTGTGGCGTGTTGTGTTGTGGCGTGTTGTGTTGTGGTGTGTACAGTAAGTGTGACATGAGTGTGTGAGCGGCGTTATGGTCAGGTCACACAGCTGTTTGTCAGGTGTGTGTGTTAACAGGAGAGCAGGTGGATGGTTCCTGACCTTTGTCTCGTCAGCAGCTGTCTGTCTGTGCCTGCCTGGACTCGGGGGGACAGACAGGCGCTTCCTGCCTTTCTCCTGCTGGAACAGGTCCTGCAGCCTGTGAGGGAAACAGGCAGCAGAGACACAACTGAGACACAACTGTTTGTGTCAACAGACCCACACAGAGGACGTCAGCGGTGACTCTGACCTGCTGTTCCACGACTGTAACATCTCACACAGACTCTGCTTCTTCATCACCAGCGACTCCAGGACAGCCTGCAGCTGCTGAGGAGAGTCCACACCGCAGAGCTGCAGCCGAGCCTGGAGCTTCTCGATCCAGCTCCGCAGCTCCACCTCCTCCATCTGCTCACACACACGCACACACGCACACACGCACACACACAGAACAGAGAACAGCTGGATGAGCTCTGAAACCAACCTCTCACCCTGAACATGACCGAGACACAGTCACTGTGGAGAACCTACGTCCTTCTGGGCGAAGAGGTCCTCCATCTTTTCCTCTCGCGTCTTACTGAAGGTGTCCGTCTTGAGGGAGGTGAGACGGTCATCTATGGCCAAGTAGACCTGAGTCACCCTGAGGAGAGACGTGAACATCATGGACGGATCTTCTCATCTAAATGAAATGGTTGTGTACTTTCATGCCCCAGAGGACTGGACCTCCTCGTATCTGACGTCGAGGCTCACTTTTGAGAGAAGTCCTTCAGGTCCTGCTGCAGGTTGGTTTTGGAAGGTCCCAGGTTCCTGATGAAGATCTTGGGACGAGGAAGACAGATCTCCAGCAGCCGGACTGACGTGTAGCTGGATCAGGAGACAGTGACAGTGGCACTTTAGTTTGTGCAGATCTGAAGCCTTTACCTTTAAGTTCTACACACTCAGGCTGAAGGACGAGCCGAGAGCCGACCGACCTGAAGGACGCCACCATCTGGTTGTATGAGAAGTACTGGTGGTAGTCTTTGTGGATGGAGTGTCCGCAGGGCTCGGCGTTGGCCCGTCTGGTGTACTGGTGCCCGTAGAAGTGAAGCTCCAGGTATTTGGCAAAAGACATGGACCAGGAGTCGTTGGACAGAGGGACCACCGGTGTCACCTGAGGACAGAGAGGTCATCTTAACCTGATAACCAGCTACGATAACGTTCATCTAGAAGCTCAGGTTTAATGGAGGTCAGTTCCATTAAACAGGAGGAAGTGACCTCGTCTCCACATTGAAACACTGAGTCAAAACAGTTAGAAACACTGAAAGGTAACCAAGCAATTCTCATTTATTCCTTTAATTAATATGTTAAATAGGTATTTTTTTTTCCTAAAATAAGAATAACATCAATTGACATTATTACTATTTTGGTTGATTAGAGAATATGTTTTAGACACAAACAGATGTTACAGATGTTCTATCAAATCACCAGTGAGTGACTTTCTGCTGCTGCACACACTGACTCTGTTGTATGGTTGTATGGCTGTATGGTTGTATGGTTGTATGGTTGTATGGTTGTATGGTGACACACCTGTTTGCAGACGCGGCACCAGGAGTAGTTGAGAATGGTGTGTTGATAACCCGGCACCGGGGAGTCCAGCTCCTTCAGCACGATCTGCACGCAGCCGCTGCCGTGCACAAAGCGCCGGATGTGATGCACCATGGGAGTCTCACAGAACATGCTGGGGCACTGATACGATGGTCTGTAGCAAACACACACACACACACACACACACACACACACACTTTAAATCCTAGTCAGGATTAAACTGAATAAAAACCCAGATTTTTTAAAATGCGTCAGTGCTGTTGTCGGACCTGAAACAGTATCGCTCCAGGAAGATTCCCAGAGACAGGTCGTTCTTGCCGTAGAACTCCATGGTGACGATCCTGTTGACGAAACAGTCAGTGAGTACAAATTCATTTAAGACAGGAAGTAAGGTGTTTACATCCAGTCGGAGTGGAGGCGGGGTTTACCACGGGCTGACGCAGGGGTTGGGCGCGTTGTTGGACTGAGTGGAGGAACTACTGAAGAGGACGCACAGTCTCTGATGGTTGACCGGGTTCAGACAGTCCAGCTGAGGATGACGACAACAACAACAACAACACAAACAGGTCATTAATATAAGTTTCTAACTTATTTTCTCACTACTGGTCATCAGTTGTTGTTGTTTCAGAGATGACATGTGATACATGATCAACTGAGATCTTCTGACTCCTGCTCCACTCACCTTCGGGGCCCAGCTCATGTCATTCTGTTTACTGGGCTTCTCCTCTTCGCTGTCGGTCTTGGACGGAGCTCTGACGAGGGCGTCGCCTGCCCTCATCTGTCCACTGACAGGCGCTGCAGCGCTGACGCCGCTGAACGGGTCGCTGGCCTCTCTCTGCCGGATGCGACCTCCTTTTGCTCTGTAGTCTGCCAACATCTTGGCCAGATCCTGGCTGCTGTTCAGCTGCTCGATGATGCGGGTGCTGGTGAGACTGTGGCAGGGCAGAACATCCATGGGCCTGGGTGGGGCACTTCCATTGGTCTGACCTCCAGTCAGGGAGTTTGGAGCAGAGTCTTTAAGGAGCTGTCGCTTTCTGCGACCGTCCAGTTCCTTCAGGTCTTTGTTTAGAAGAGGAGACAGATAGACCTGTTGGACAGAGGAAGACACAGATCCACATTGCAGGGAAATATTTAAAAAAAACAAATTCTTGAAACCACTTTTCAGAGTTGATGTTTCTGGTGCGTTTCTGAGAGTCGTCGTGGGCGAGATACCTGTTCGGGGAAGTAGTCCCTGCTGGGGCAGTGCCTGCCTGCAGGCGTGAGAAGAAACGGTTCTTTGAATGTGATGAAGGGGGAAATGCACAGGATGATGTCCTTCAGCTCCTGCTTGAAGACAGCGGAGATGGACTTCAGACGGTCATCAAACGAAGCCACCTGCTCGGCCACAAACATCCCCGTATCGTCCTGCAGGGGGTCTCGGAACAGCCGGGGAGTGGGCGTCTCTGAGCCGTCTTCGTCCTCCGCGCCGAGCGACTCCTCCTTCACTGGACTTCCCTCCTCTCTCGTCTCCCCTTCAGAGTCTGCGACCAGCGTGTCCGACAGAGTCAGATCCTTGTCGTCCTCCATGAGGAACGGAGGAGAGAGGGGGGGCGCAGGAGGACTGGAAAATGGCGTGGAGATCATCGTCTCTGGGTTTCCAGCGGGTGGCGATCTTGGTTTGACTGCGTCTTGAAGGCCGTCTCTCGCAATGTCAAAGTGAAGCCCCTCCTCCTCGTGTTGTCCTCCCATGACAGCGTCTTCAGTCCCCGTGGCATTTTCCTGGTTCTCCCCATTTGTCTCTCCCCCACCCTGCTCCCCCCCTGCAGAGACGCCCTCCAGCAGGCAGGGGAAGGAGGTGCTTTGTGCCAGGCTGGGCGGCATGGCAAACTCGTCCATGAGAAAGGAGATCTCCAGCTGGGAGTGGTACGCCACACACACCATGAACATGATGATCTCCTTCACTCTGGCCAGCTCGTACTCTGAGGCGCCGCGCAGCTTGATGGAGCATCCCAGGTGAGGAGGACAGCCCTCGAAGAACATCAGGGTCTTAGCGTCGTCTGGAAGCACAGACACAAAGACATAAACGAGGTGTGATGGTGTCACGGCGAGGATCACGAGAGCGTGAGGTACTCGTCTTACTGTTGGCCAGTGTGAACGGCTGCATGTAGAACTTGTGGCAGGTCCCCAGACGAGGTTTGGTGAGGAGCTGATCCATGGACATCACCAGGTCTCCCTGCGTCAACCGACTCACCCTGTCCAAGACTTGCTGAGTCGGTTAAAAAAAGAGAACATGAGTCAGTGTGTTGAGTGGGAGCGTTCGGCACCTTTTGCTCTCTGAGTGACGGCTGTGCGAACCGGTTTGACGTTGATGACCAGGGTGATGCCGTGCTCCAGCAGCATGTCCTGAGCGATGCGGGACACCGTCTTCTCCACTAACACCAGGTTTGGACGGACGTCCACGATGCGCTGCACATAATTCTTCAGAAACTCTCGTTCCTGAGAGAATAAGTACAAATCATTTCAGTCAAAAAGACAAAGGATAAGAGAAAGGCTGTTCATCTCTCTGGCTGTTGCAGCGCCAGTCACTGACCTGGAGCACGATGGGGTCGATGCAGGTGAACTTGGTCTCCTCGCGGTACAGATACTCGATGGAGCACTTCAGCAGCAGGATCTTGGGGTTCTTGATGTAGGAGTTCATCTGATTCCAGTGTCACAGGTAAACATTTCAACACAAGTCATACTGAAGGTATTTAACTATCAACTTGTCATGTTCATGTCTGGTCATTATTGTGGATCTCATAAAGGCAAATGAGCAGGATTCAAATCTATTCATCATGAGAGTCGTTTTAAAACGTTCATAAAATCCCATGTATCAGAGGGTTTGCTGCGTTATATGAAATATAAATACAACAACTTAAAGGTGAACTAAAAAAAACTGTTGAACTTAACTTTAATGAAAGAAACTCTTAAAGAACAACAAATAACACAAACCTGATGTGCAGTATATCCATCCCCTCTGTTTTTATGAGTAGCTGCTGAATATGTTTGCAGGATAGGGGAACTTGAACGTACCTTCTTGTGAGCGATGTTTTTGGTGCATACGAAGCCGTTCACGACCACCGAGTCAAACTTCCTGCCGCCAGGAATCTACAACACGTAAGTGTTCATGTTCATCAGGGTTCAGGGTTCAAGGTTCATCAGGAACCAGTGAAAACGCTGACTGTTGTCCAGTGAACGTGTGAGTGTGTTCTGAGGACTCGGGTTGGACTGACCTTCTTGATGTGGACCAGCTGTCGTATGTCCATGTCGTCGTCGCAGTTGCGGACATCGGGCCGCACTGTCTGGACCACCTGTCGCACCACAGGGACGATGATGTCCCTCCAGGACAGGGACAGAGATTCGCTGTAGAGCAGCTGCTGCAGCAGCGCCATCATGTGGCTGTGGTTGGCCGACCTGAACACAAACACACATCTCTTAAGTAATTAATTGTGTTGGAGGAACTCAGATCAAGAGTTGTAGAGAAACGGAACCATTTTTTCCAGTCCAAGTTCAGTTTAATTATCAAAAACCAGGAAGAACAGTCCCACACTGCGACGTCCCAGATCCAGCCTGTTCACCTGTGTAACATGTCACCTGCACAACATCTCATTCATCAGAATCAGTGGAGTGGAACCTTACAGCAGCCTCTCCATGGCCTTCTTCTCTCCGTTCTCCTCGCGGAGCTGGTCCAGGGAGCTGTGGTGCCAGCCCAGTGGAGTAAACAGCATCTCTTTGGCCTTTTCCTCAACGCGCCGGTTGAAGAGAGATTCTGCAGGAACGCCATCGGGACAGGAAGAAGAAGGAGAAGGAGAAGAAGCAGGTCGGCTGAGAAACAGGTCAGGTTTTTGTCTCATTATTTCAGTGAGGTCATGCAGATGTCCTACCCTTGATGAAGGCATCACTTATGACGATGTTCTGCCCCCCGTCCTCAGACACGAGTATCTCAGCTGCAGACGAGACATGGCAGAGTCACTACGGACATTTCAACAAACCATGTACTCATGTACAGTTGTTACAATTCACCCGTTATATTTTATACTGCTTCTCTCCTACACTCAGACAGATATACTGCACCTTTGATTTTGTTAAAATGTAATGTTCATGTATTTAAAATGAATGTCCTAATTCTATAAACATGTCCCTGGCATTTGAACACACCAGTAACAATAACCAACACAGACTGTGATACTACTATCACACTCTGTTGATAATTACTATACTTTTACTTGCGTACTAGTACCCGAGTGCAGGACTTTCAGATATTTCTGCTACTCTGACAGAGTTTGCTGTTGTCTGTTGACCTGTGTTACTGCAAAATGAGATGTGTCAATATCTTCAGGAGGCAGCGAGAAACTGAACTAACGAGAGGAGAGCTGCAGTGATGCATGGGACATGTTGTACTCACCTTTCTGCTCAGTCGCCGGAGGCACGTGTGGATACTTGGACTGTTTCTTGATGTGGAAGTTGACGTTGTTCTGCTCCATGTTCAGGTTGATGGAGGCTGCCGAGTCACTGTCCACCACCGACTGGAAGCTGCTGACAGACGTCCTCTTGCTGGGGCTGGCAGAGTCTGGACAAAGAGACGGGTCAGTGAGCAGCGAGTGGGATCCAAACAGGCAGGCAGCAAGATTCATGAGCGATACATACTGGGCATGTTGTACTCGTTCTCGTCAGCTAGCTGCTCCGTGTCGCTGTCGTCAAACTTGATGTCTTTGAACCATGACGGCTCTGAATGTCCTTCGAAGGAGTTGACGCTGTCGCTATCTGGAGACGGCGTTTCAGAGAACTCTGTACTCTACAGAGCAGACAGAGAGAGAGAGACGTCACCGTCAGCACTTTTCACTCCACTCAAACAATCAATCGCTGGAGCTGCCGGCGATACGGCCTCGTGTTCGCTCAACGCCCCGCTGAATCCATCAATACCAACGCATGATGTGTTCAAGTGTAATGCACCAAAACAATATGGACGTTTCACCCAAGGGTGTGAGGCATTCACTCGTCAGTAAAGGGCTCTCACCTGAAGGGGGCGGTACAGGGCATACTCATCCCTGAAGATCTGGTCGTGGTGGGTGACACACTCCAGCCAGCGGCTGTCCACTAAAGCCTGACCAATCGCGATGGCCTGGGCCCTGCAACGCAGAAACATCAGGATGGGACTGTTTGATTCTATTTAAGTTATTAATTAAAGTTAATGATCTCGTATCTCGTTAAGTCCCAGCGAGAAAGACAATAACCGCGTCTCCAAAGATGTCAAACCACTCGTTCACACCATGATCAAAGCTGTATCTGTACCTCGTGGAGATGGTGCCGTTCCTCAGCAGCCAGTTGACCAGCTCTTTTCCCACAATGCAGTTGGGGTAGGTCCTCAGCCAGTACCTGTGGTCCTGAAACTCCATCCCTGTGTTGCTGTGGCAGATCTTCTTCCACAGGTCCTTCAGCTGCGAGGAGTCCTGTAAAACCTAGTCGTGTCACATGACAGCAGTGAACATCTCCTCCTCCACTGCCTCGTGTTTGTCCCTCATCTGAACTTTGACCTCAGTGACGGGAACGCATCAGTTCAGGTAAAACAAGGAAAAGTGCATTAGAAAAGAAGAAGAGAGAATGCTGCAGCCACCTGTAGGATCTTCCTCTCCTCCTCGCTGTGGTCCAGCTTGGGGCCCGACATGGCCCGACTGGTTGGTGGGCTGACGGAGCTGTCGTAGGACGGCACCAGGGAGGAGCCGGAGCGGTCCAGAGACAGGTTGGTGACACTGGCAGA
Organism: Trinectes maculatus; assembly: GCA_016785345.1. Classification (NCBI taxonomy): domain Eukaryota; kingdom Metazoa; phylum Chordata; class Actinopteri; order Pleuronectiformes; family Achiridae; genus Trinectes; species Trinectes maculatus. The sequence continues at coordinate 221,288 of JAFBJQ010001108.1, forward strand.
CCTGGGTGGAGACAAACATCCTCACTGGATGTGTACGTGTATCCAGCTGGAACACACACTGTATAAACGTAAAGGAGGGACAGACCTCTTCCTGGCCGGGGATTTGCCGACGTCTTCCTGTAGCGTGGTGAGCCTGGAGGTGAGGCCGCTGCTCTGAGGCTCCTGGTGAATCATACTAATGAACAAAGACACACAGACTCTGACTCAGCTGATCTCAGCTTCCTCTCTCCAGGTCAAACAAACAGTGGGTGAATTTGAGCATGCAGACCACTTCTTCTCCACAGAGCTTCGAAGCGTTGGCTTTTGTTTAATTACACGAGCTCAAGCTCAGACAGATGTGAAAAAAAAAAGAATAAAACGAGCAGCAGGACTCACTTCTTCCTCATCCCAATAGGAGTTTTTCTACGCCAGGAGAGAGAGACAGAGACACACAGAGAGAGAGAGAGAGAGGGAGAATAGATTTTCTTTGAGGCAAGGTGGTAGAGGAAATAAGCAGAGAGCACACCGCTTCACAACACAACAACAGCAGCAACACAGGCAGCTGGTTGTAACATGCACGGCTGCAGCAGGCGCAAAGTGGAAACTCAGTCAGCGCAGATTTTCATATTCAACTCAGCATTATGTGACTCTGTGTTATTTACTCAAGCACAGGAAACAGAGCATACAAAGCACATGCACACATTTTAAAGGCCTGAAAAAGAGAGAGAGCAAGGACAGCTGAAGAAAACTGAAAACGCTGGTGATTCTTTAGTTCGAACAACAGACGAGAAATGGATCGACAATAAAAAGCTGAGATTCAGGTTCAGGACTGTGCAAAAGGTTTAGACACCTGAGATGGTTTGAATGTTTGTAATGTAAAGCCACCATCACTTTAACGTTTCATGCCTGAAACTTGTGCACAGCTGTGGACAGATGTGGAAGGATGATGGATCAGATCACATGGACTGCTTTCTGTCTGTGTGTGTGTGTGTGTGTGTGTTCACCTCTGCCAAGTGAGGTCTTCCTCCAGGAAGATGTTCCTGCTGGCCTTACGCCCGCCCACAGGCGTCCGTGGCTCGCTGGGCTCCAGCACACACACAGAGGACGGGGAGTCTGACAGGGCGCTCAGGTCCTCGCCGATGGAGCCTGAGTCGGCTGAGTGAGCGTAGTTTAACGCCAGTTTACGGCAGTATGTGCAGGCCCTCAGATCACCTATGTGCATAGAGGAGACGTCAGAGAGAAGACCAGGAGAAGACCCACTCTGAACTGAACCGAAGCATCTCGAGTATGTCACTCACCCGTGTAGCCCATAAACTTCCCGGGGATTTCCTGGTTGCAGCATCGGCTGCAGAAGATCTGGCCGCACAGTCGACAATGGTGTCGGCGGCGGAAGGTGGTGAACTTCTCATTGCAGTCGTAACACTCTTTACACTGGCTGTCGGGCATCCAGTACTGCTTCAGGTCGCTGTCCTGAGGGGACGAGCAGCAGATGAGTATATTCTCACATGACGGTGTGTTTATGTTTAGGAGGAGTCGGTGACGGACGACGAGCTGCGTGGATGTGAATACCTGACTCTTTCCCTCCATGATCTCCTTCAGCCGCTTCAGTGCAGTCCGCAGTTGCACAGCTGTTCGAGGGTCATGGTTGCTTAGAGGTGCGTCAGCTTTCCTGCTGCCATCTACAATAACACGCACACATGCGCGCACACACGCACACACACAGAGTGAAAAAAGTCTTTCACTTTTTATTGAAGCTCCATCCTGCTGCATTGTCAAATATGTCTTATTCCAAAATATCGACTGAAAAAGGTATAATGAATGAGTTCCTCTGAAGTGTTTTTAATCATGGTGCATTTAAAGAGCTATGTGACAGTGCATTTGACAATGCACTTAACCGTCATGTGAATGAATACTGAGTGTGTATTTAATCAAACGCACAATGCATTTCATAAAAAAAAAAGGCCAACAAACAAAACAAGTTGAGCATAAACTGTTAGCTTCAGATGTCATTCCACTTATTAGTACCCGGCTGTAAAACATCAGGGCAAAGCAATAGAAAGCACATCATTAAAATGCAAATATCGGAGCACACACACACACACACACACACACTCGCATGCACTCAGACACACAAAGAGTTTGTGTAAAGTCACACACTCAGAACACGCTGTTATGGTCAAGCTAAAAACAGAGTGCAGAAGGCCCCTCACCTGGCCAATCCACTGAAACCAGAAAAGACATGAGAACGCATGTTACATACATTCATCTCTCTGACCACGTGATCAATAAGAAATACACCAATAAATACACCAATAAGCCAATCGTTACACATTTACTCTCACCAGTCTACTGCTGTCGGCCAGTAAAACATGACAAAAATACTTCATTTTCCATAAAAACATATTCATTCTGCCATATTTGGGAGGAAGCATGACATACACTTTTCCAGACATTTTGAACTTTGGTATTTGTTGTGTAAATTCCACCAATGTCTTGTCTAGCTTATTATGTCATACTTACCTTTGTAAATATTTTATGTCTGACATTAAACGTTCATTCTTTTTCAGGAGCCTCCACAGAGACGGTGACGATGGTGTTATCAGTGTATCAGTGGCCACTGATGAGCTGACAGAGGTTTCAAATCTGCTCACAATCTGTCCACAGGTAACGCAATCAGCTGACGTGTGAACTGTAACGCCCAACCCAAACTCAGTGTCCCAACATCAGCACGCACAGTAAATATACAGCAACATGTTCAAGTCACCTGAGACGTGAGACGCATCATTTAACTACAATAAAGATGTTTTAATCATGTTTAAATCGTGTATATGTACGGAACCTGCAGCTAATGCTAATGCTAATGAGTGTTTTACCCCAAACAGATGAAAAGGTCCAAAGAAACCGTTGAAATGATATGAATTAAAAGGTTTTGCATCATAAACCTTTCATTTCCTGTTTGTTACGTCTCTGTCTCCTCATGAAACACACACAAGCCTCTAATCGCAACATCTGTACCGTGTCCACAGGTGTGTGTGTGTATGTGTGTGTGTGTGTTCCGTACCGGAGGCAGTGGAAGTGCGTCGGAGGTGCTCGTCGTGCTGTTTGCGGTGCGTCCTGGAGCCATAGAGCGAGTGGGAAGGACTGGACGACCAGCTCCTTCTCTCGGACTGTGGGGAAGGGGACGGCACATCTGGTTTCTCTGAAGCTGCTGAGGGAGGACGTCCCTCTTCTACACACACACACACACACACGCACAGAGAATCAAGAGGTTAAAAACAAAAGCACAAAGAACTAAAGCTGAGTAGAATGCTCTATAGTCAAACTAGATTTTGAGATCAGTGTGTTTATTGCTGAGGCAGCAGTTAACTGCCCACATATCAGCCACTTGCAGGTTTTACACTCAGAAGTCACTAATATGAAAAAAGAAAAAATAGACTCTCTGTCAGATGCCTGCGCTAACGAGCGTGCTACACAGTCACGTGAGGCACGTGTGTCGTTAATTTCACTCTGTCGAGAGGAGACGACAAAGACGCGTGCTGCTTTCACACCTCAAACAACAAGGTCAAGGTCAAATGTAGAGAAACAACATCAGAGTCCTTTCAAATCATTCACCACCTTCATATACAGAGCAGTACAATTATAAGACTCAACAAGTATAAGTTAACCATGTCTTTACAAATCTGAATTCATCATCCATTCACCGAGTTTGATCTGAGCCACGTTCTTTAGTCAGAATCATGAGTGCAGAATAATCAGAGTGATTATGGCACCGTCTCTTTCCAGTTCCTCTGTAACGTAACGTAACAGAAAGCCAGTGCAGATACTCTTCCTGTCGTCTCCTGTGCAGGAGACCTCACTGTGAGCTTCCCACCAGTCAGTGTCTGTGTGTTGTTCACACACAGAGTGCAGTGACTACAAACACGTGAGTCATGTGGTTCACTGGTTCCTGCCAGTGACCCACACAGGCCATTTCCTTCACATGACCTCACAAGACTGTGATTAATCCCCGACTTCTTTCAGCTGCTTGAACGTTGTACACAGTTAAATCTGTGAGCTGTCCCACAATAAAATGAACACATATGGCGATTTGATTGATAACGCAACCTAACTGAGTTCAAAGGTCATTTTCCATTAACGTCAGACCTGTTAACCCTTTGAGAGGGTTACATGCAATAGCTGATGTGTTTGGTTTCCATTTGAGCTCCATGCTGTAGCTCGTCATACACATCAACTGGTTCCACATTCAACACTGTAGCAAATATGTTCAGTTCCCTTTGTTTACTTTGAACGCTCTGTCAAACGACCTGAGGGAAATTTCCTCCCTATATTTTGAATGATGTATTCAGATGAGGCAGCAGGATCTACTCCCTCGTATTGTGTCAGTAATGTACATTGTGTGTGACGACTCTTCAAGACAAACTCTTGGCAACGACTTTTCTTTGTCTGGTTCTGGCAGCTCTGCAGCAGCAGCACCAATAATTATTCACATATTCCCCCTCTGGGCTATTAGCTCACACTCTGCTGACACACTTACACACAACTAAAGTAACCATGTGGGGATTTAGCAAAGCAAAATACATACATCCCTTCTGTCACCTAGGTGTGTGTGTGTGTGTGTGAGTGTGTGTGTGTGTGTGTGTGTGTGTGTGTGTCCATTCCTGACCTTTGTTATTGAAACGAAACAGGCTGACGAATGAGCTGTACGCAGAGCGCAGAGGAGGCTCATCCTGCTCCGGAGTCAGTGGTTTGAAGTGGGTCAGGTGTGAGGGACTGGTGGGAGAGGTGATGGGAGGCTCGGCGCTCCAGTCCGTTGAGGATGATGACGACGACTTGTCGTCAGCAGCCATGCTGCTGCTACTCCAACTGAAAAGGTAAAAAAAAAGAAAGATATTTATATATTTATCTTAAGCACGCCTTTGTGATCACCTTTCCTGACATGGCAGTTACTTAAGACTGTGAATCAGATTGTGGCGGGGTCATGTAGGTCTGCATCAGCAACTGGTCTGTTTCTGAACAACATCAGTTACTGCAAAGCAGCAATATTAATGACAATAACGTAAACACCGACAGTATGAAGTTACTTTCACTGAATCTGTTCAAAGCATGGAAATGACATGTTGCAGTTCCAGTACGATGCAGTAATGGACATAAACCTTGTACTATAGTAGTACTGCAGTAGTACTAGTTAGCACATCCATGGGTACACTGCTAACAGCTGATTCAGTGTACATGCTTTTAATGGAGCCAGCTGTCACAATGTAAACAAATACAGCTCATGCTGTAATTAATGGCAACATCACATTTAAAATGACAAATAAAAATACGACAACAGTCACTACAATATTATCTTATATGCATTATAGGACTCACAATAAGGCTCATCAATGTGACAATCACAGTGGCTGTAATAAACCTGTTCATTCATAGTTATAGTGTTCATAAGTGTGTTGTGTGTGAAGATTATCATTATTATACAGTATAAGGTGTTAGAAGACACCTGTCGGATCCTGGCGCGAATTAGCAGAACGTAAACAATCTCGACATTTTCTGCTGTCGTTCTCTAAGTTCCGTTTTCTGCCAACAGGAAACAGACTTCACGTCGCCAGCGGCAACACAATAAAACGGTATCTATTTTCTGAGCACACAAACTGCTGCACAACACATCTGCCACATCTGGTCTGAGGCTACAGGACATAAGACATCGTCCTGAGATAAACGCGAGGTTGATTGACAGTCGGTGTCGCGGTGAATTACTAACCGTGAATAAATCCGGAACATCCCTTTAAAGGTCTCCTCTACATGTATCCACAGCAGAAAGCTACACACTCATCTCACAGCGACTCTATAGACAAAGTGCAGAGGCGAAGGCACGAGCTTCACTTCACGTCATGTGACCACAACAGGACGTGACAGCGTGAATCCCGTGTCCCCTCGGAAACACTACACTACACAACACTACACAACAGACCCGCAACTGCGCTTAGAACTGTCTTTACACCTGTGCGGGTAAACCAGTGGCCCCTGACCCAAATGTGGCCCCAGAACAAAACCAGGAATAGTTAGTTACCTAACTATAAACCTATGTAAATCACATTGTTGACGCCCTTGTATTATCATGATAATAACAAATAAAACCTCTACAATAAACAATAGATGTCTCCATCATCACCTGACGTATGATTGTAGCTACATACTGAACATTCTTGACAACATCAGAGTCAATCCAGTGTGTATTTGACAACTAAACGTACTGTGTGAACCAGATGAACCTTGTCTAATGTGCTTTAGATGGAAAACAAATATGGTTCTTCATTGTTGCTGCTGACTCAGAAACGAACTTCAGAGTCGCTGGGTGTTGCTAACTGAGTCAGGACCGCTTTATACGGCGGTTCAATGAAACTATGCGTGATGACAGTCGTGACAATAACAATACAATAAATGTACCTTACAACAAATCACTATGTTATTAGCAGTGACACCCTGGAACATAAAGTAAGTCGATTAAATGACGGGTTCGCTAACGTTAGCCGACTATCATAACCCATCATAATAAAGTGGTACAGTTGTAGCCAAGCTAGCTAACGTTAGCACCCGATGCTAATTAACCGGTTGGTTTGAACAACCTCATTCTAAAAAAAGAAATAGGACTGAACTGTAGTGACAGCAAGGTATGAACATTACCAGTTGACGGTGCGTCTTGAACATCACTGTCGGAAACGCTGCGACATCGAGGACGTTAATAAAGCAACTAAAAACAGACGACTCCCATCGACAGGCAACCAGCCCTGACCAATCGAACCTTGCACCGATTCCAGCAGTTGGGATCGAGAGAAAACAGCAGTAGAGCTCAGAAACATCGATTAAACCGGTCTTAGACATAGGCTTCAGCCACAGGTGTATATTATACTGTAAAATGACCATAAAGTTGATAATATACCCAATTTTTTTTAACATAAACTGAACATTAAAACCCTCCTGAGGCTATGTTTGTTACCGGGCTGTTGAATTAGGTCCCAGCAAATATTCCATAATAAACCGATTGCATAAACTGGGCATATTATTAATTATTGATAGTAATACAAAAGAAAATGTGCTCATCAAATGTCCAAATGCAAATATTAGACTAAAACTGCCCGGAAGGCCTGAAGTTCATTTTGCCTGATCAGTCAAACTCAGGAGAATAAGTCCCACCATTAGATTGTGCCCTTATGCGCATGCGCGGACGCACGGCGGACTTTTTGTTGATGTTTAAATTGTGTGGCGCGCTGAGAAGGAAATTCACTTTGGACTTGTGTTTTTCTCATCACTCTCCATCATTATCAGGGGAAATTACACCCGAGGCCCCAAATCTGTCGCTGTGTAATCATTAACTGCGGTGAGTTTTATCTCATTTAGAAAAGAGAGAAGTTAAATGCGAGGGAAACGTGCTAGCAGCTGGCTACACCGGTTAGCATCGGTTTCACCGTTGAGATACGTGGATACTCATGCTAACAACGACAAACTTACAGCTAATCTATATATATATGTATATTAACCGAGTTTTCCGTCAGGTCAGAACAGTTAATCAGTTTACAACTGGCTGTGTAGTATTTTTCTGTTAGTAGCATGTATGATTGGTCGCGCAACGATGTCAGAAGTCAAGAGCTAACAGTTTTTTTTCCGTTTGTTTGTTTTTTTCAGGTTATTAATTTCTCCATGTTCATCCGCTATGATCCCAGCAAAGACAATGACGCCTTTGAAGGCCTCCAAGCAGACTTCAAAGATTAAGAATAAGCTCCACAGTGAGTCTGTCATTCACTTGAAGACATTTACAAACTCATTTTTCTTATGTGCCTTATGTTGTACGGCTGCATTGATGTATGCACACATGTGTCTTTCTGACCACACCAGACTCCTCCACCTTCTTCAAGGTCTCTTTAAAGACCAACAACAAGGCCTTAGCTGTCGCGTTGGGGGCCCAGAAGGAAAGGAGCAGGCTCCTGGAGAGGGAGATTGTGTATCTGCATAAACAAGTGGAGGCTCAGTGCTTTGAGCTGGCAACCAGGAAATACAAGGAGAGGAAACTGGTGGGTTTGCCATCTGCATAAAGTCGTTTACGTAGAGGTGATCACTCTTTTGGTCATACAAGTGTCTGTTATCATGCACGGACTGTCAGATATTGATTGATTGATTGATTTATAATGCAGCTCGTCTTATTTTTCCGTTACAGGTCCTCATCTTGAAAAACCTCTACAGTAACACTCTGCAGCACTTTGACATGGTAGCCGAGCTGTTCTCCGACTTTGTAAGGAATTCTAACATTTTGCTTTGCGTGGGATGATTAGATTGCTGGCTAACTTCATCCACTAGCGTATAAAAGACTGAATAATAACAAAGGACTAACTAATCAATGATTGCGTCTGTTATTGTTTCCCCGCAGGATCTCTCTACACTGTCTCAGGATAATGGCACCTTATTTTGTAAAATCAACAAGGAAAATGTTGCAGTGGAGAGGTGAGAATAAGATTTGCAGAATTAAATGTACTTTTGCATTGAAAAGCTTGTTCGATGTAGGCAGCTGTGTCTTACTGTTCCCCAATCATCTCCCCTTTTAGGCAGACGGATGAGTTACCTCCTCAGCCAGAAGTGGAGTTGTTGTGTCCCAGCAAAAACATAAGAGCAGACCTCGCTGACCACACTATGAATGGGAATGATTTCTGTATCCAGAGTGAACCCGTAAAATCCACAGATGCTTGCAAAGGTAAGGTAATATACGTAAGTTAATCAGCTTTAGTGTTAATGTTTGTTTGTTATCTACCTATAACATAGTAACGTGTGTATTTTTCACAACTCCTTTCTCGCAGATAATGCTGATGTTGAGAAATGGGATTTGAGCCAATGTCCACAAGCTCTCCAGACAGGACCGTGCCGTCCGCCCAGCATGTCCTCCCAGTCGGGGTTTGACATGAAGTCACTCCCCTGTCCTCTGAACAGTCAGTCCTCCTCACTTCTCAACACATGTGACGGATCCAAACCCTCCTCCACCGATGGTGTGAACATCTGTGGCTCGGACATGAACACTGAACCAGAACAGAGTAACAAACAGGAGAAAACTGTGCTTTTAGATACAACAATGGAGATGACTCAAAGTGATGCTGCTGAAATTGTCATAGTGGAATCTAAGGCCAAAATGAAAACAGGTGATTCCAGCAAGACAAAGTGCAAGAAAAACAAGGAAAAAGCCTCTCTGCTAAACATGACTGAAAATCCACAAGTGAAGAAATCTGTATCTGAGCATGCACAAGAGGTCAGAAACAGAGAAACCGTTACTCACGAGTCACCTAGAAAGCCCTCTACAAATGTCCTGACATCTCGCATTCCCAAAATGACCAAGTCTGCAAAGTGTCGGAGAAGTGCAAAGAACAAATTAAAATCAACAGCCCAGTCACAGTCCAAGCCCTGTGACATTGTCCTGCCGGATGTCGATGATTATTTTACAGATCCTGGCAATACATTCTCTTTAGCCAGTGAAAGTGTAAAATTACCACCAGAGAACAACGCTGCAGAAAACAGAGTGTCCACGATCACATGCAGGAGGTCGAGGACTAAAGGCAGGAGGGTGTCCTCATTCACTAAGAAACCTTTCTTGACATCACCTTTTCCTTCTCTCTCAAGTGAGAGCAGCGAATCAGACTTGGAACAACTCGGCAGAGAAGTGCAAGATATTTTTCAGGGAAAATATGAAACATGGAAAGAGCAAGAAAAACTGGAAGAGGTCCAGTTTTGTGCAGATGAGATCACACATCCAGAGTTGGACCTCAAGCTGCTTCCTTCTCCCAGTGGCAGTAAAGCACAGAGCAACAACAGGACCACAGCTAAGTCAGCAGGGAGTCAAAGACCAAGATGCAGAGGGACATTTGTTGTCTCTGTGGAGGATTGTCCCGTGTTGAACAGCCAGTCACCAGAAGGGTGTGCTGCAGAGCAGGACATGATGCCTTCTACACTAGCCTTCCACTTGGAGGCTGAGGAACCATCAGTAGATGTTGGTGTAGCTCATTCACAATCAAATCCACACGGGCACAGCGACAGAGGCGTTGTCGGGAAATTGCACAGCTCCTGTAAGCGTCCATGGTTGGCCACTCAAGAGTCTGAGATCCTTCCAGAGGACCCGGGTAGCAAAGCCGACAACAAAGAACTGCTGCTCGACCAAGATCCTACCACAGGGACAGAATTCCAGAAACCTAAAAAATCCAGGCGAGAAGAGACGGTGCGGTCGGGCAAGAAGAAAGCCAAGCACAGGAAGGAGAGTGAGGACTTTTTAAAGGACAAGAACAAGAACAAGAAGAGTAAAAGCAGCAACAAAGGAGTCAGGTCTGAGGATGACACGTGTTATCTTCAGGGACCCAGCGATGCCTCACCTGGGCGTGTCACCGATGGCCCTGGGACCAGTAAAGAGCAAAGAGATGAGTTCAGAGCGGCTGACATCAGTGACGTCTTTGATCATTTCTGTCGTTCAAAAACCACCAAGTCAAAGTGCAGGACGGATGTGAAAGCAAAAGAGCCCAGAGTAAAGTCCCAGCTGCATGCGCCCACAGAAGCCAGAAATACAAGAGAGACGTTTGTCGTCTGCTTGGGGAAAACTGAAGACAGTGTTTCACTGACCAACACGAGGACATCTGACGTGTCAGACGTTGACAGTCACACAGTGGACACCGGTGACGAGGGGGCTCGTCAGAATGTAGGAGACCTGCTGACTGACGAGATGCCACCGTGGCTGGACATGGATGTCAGCACTGCCCACACCGACGCGAGCTCTTTCCTGGACAGTCCACCGAGGGAGACATCAGCCAGGGAGACGACAGCGATCAGAGAGTCTGCTGCTGTCACGCCTGAAAACTCTGCAGGTGTGGTTTCCATCCGAGTTGATCTTTATGCGTTCTCTTCATAGATGTTTTAATGAAAAAGTGTGAAGCTTCATCTACGTGTGCTCAGATCGGACGCATCATTATCGACCTTCATGTCAACTGCAACAACAGGTCAATTAATTAGTCTGTCAACAGATAATTAGGTCTGTGAGAGATGTAAGAAATTGATCACTTTGTCATACACACATAATAATAAACTTAATATTTTTGTGTTTTGGACTGAAACTTAACATGAGTTATGGAAAAACTTCAACAGGAATTCAGTGACATCGTTGATAATTTCTGTCGTTCAAAAACCACCAAGTCAAAGTGCAGGACGGATGTGAAAGCAAAAGAGCCCAGAGTAAAGTCCCAGCTGCATGCGCCCACAGAAGCCAGAAATACAAGAGAGACGTTTGTCGTCTACTTGGGGAAAACTGAAGACAGTGTTTCACTGACCAACACGAGGACATCTGACGTGTCAGACATTGACAGTCACACAGTGGACACTGGTGACGAGGGGGCTCGTCAGAATGTAGGAGACCTGCTGACTGACGAGATGCCACCGTGGCTGGACATGGATGTCAGCACTGCCCACACCGACGTGGGCTCTTTCCTGGACAGTCCACCGAGGGAGACATCAGCCAGGGAGACGACAGCGATCAGGGAGTCTGCTGCTGTCACACCTGAAAACTCTGCAGGTGTGGTTTCCATCCGAGTTGATCTTTATGCGTTCTCTTCATAGATGTTTTAATGAAAAAGTGTGAAGCTTCATCTACGTGTGCTCAGATCGGACGCATCATTATCGACCTTCATGTCAACTGCAACAACAGGTCAATTAATTAGTCTGTCAACAGATAATTAGGTCTGTGAGAGATGTAAGAAATTGATCACTTTGTCATACACACATAATAATAAACTTAATATTTTTGTGTTTTGGACTGAAACTTAAAATGAGTTATGGAAACACTTCAACAGGAATTTCCTTTGTTTTAGATTTTATGAACAAAATGTTGCAGCTGTAGTCTCGGTGCCGTGTCCATTTAACCTGTCCTTTTGTCAGTGAGTCATGTTGGAGCAGCATAGATCTGACTGATTGTGTTTAGCAGCAGGAAGAGTGTTAACATCTCTGACCAACACCATTCCAACCCCAGACAGTGAAAACCCAGGCAGATCCAGGAGACGCCACGGCGTCGTCAGTTACAAGGAGCCGGCCCTCAACAGGTGACGACGCCTTTTCTCTGTTTCAATCCCGTTTCAGTGTTGATTTCTGTAAGAAAAAAAACCTGAGGGTAATTGGTTGTAATTTTATTCATTTTTTTCCCCCTCAAACAGCAAAATAAGGCGTGGGGATAAATTCACAGACAGCATGTTCCTGAGCTCTCCCGTGTTTAAGAACGGCAAAAAGAAGAAACAGAAGAAGACTGCAGCCAAAACGAAGCTGGATGGATCCATCCTGGACAACTGATTCTTTTCTCACTTCCTGAAATAGTGTTTTTTGTTGTTGTTTTTTTTTAATATTCAGCTGAGTGGACTTCACAGGACAGAAGCTGAAACTGATCTGTGTAATCTGCAAACCACTGCTCCTCTGGTTTTCCACCGGTACGTGTTTGGGAGTAGGTCAGAGGGAGATTGCCAGGAGCTCGTTCATAAATGATTCAGTGCAGGACGTTCACCTGAGACACGGCACAGAGGTCAGTGTTCACCTGAGCCGTGTCCAGATTCAGTTGTTGCCACACTGCAGCCAAGATGTTTCAGGTTGTGTGTGAAGCGTTGTGAGCTCCTGCAGTTGTTGTTGTTGTTGTTGTTACGTACCGGACCGTGTGGTGAGTCCAGACGCTTGTCTGTTTCACTCCTTTGAAATGTTTCTTTCTGTTTTCTTTTAAAAATCTGTCCTCTCATTAAAATTAGTTCTTACTACTCAGTAGAGATGGAGTCCGTTTTTGGATTTGTGACACTCATGCATGTGTTTTTTAAGACGGACGACAGTGTGATCGTTGTCTCAGTGGTTTTGTCAGTTGCTCTCTGTGTCCCAACAAGGTGTCAGGTTCATTTCCCAGCAACGCAGCACTGCAGCCGCCTGGTAAGTCCCCCGCTTTACGTTTAGATTAGCCGCTTGTTACCGTGGTAACGAGGAGGAGGAGTGGGAGGGATTTAAATCGTGTTCTGTTGTCTCTGTAGCGGCGTCACGTGAAAGCACTTCATTCATAACATGGGGGCCAAGCAGCTGAAGAGAGACTTGGAGGCCCTGATGTGAGTGGATGCTGGAAAGACAGGATGAATGGTGATTTAAAATGGCCACTGATTCTTTTTGTTCCCTCCGATCTGAACAGTGGTGATTACATTGGACAGAAACTCAGAGAAAAGTCATTCGATCCAAAGGGGAAGGGGGCGTCCACCATGCTGGATGACCTGGTACGTGACCCTTTGTCCTGAACCAGAGCAGAACTCTTACTGTGACTCTTTCTTCATGTGTTTCACTATGTAAACAATAGAAGCGGTCTCAGTGGACGTCCAGCTCTGCAGTCTGTATTTTATTTGCTGCAGGCTCACTATGACCTCGCGATCAGTGTCGCACTCTGGTGGTTGGAGAAGGAAGAAGGAAGAGATGTGCCCGACAGCAGCGTCATGTGAGCTGCGTGTGTTTCCACAGACTAACGGTTCACACACAGTTTCTCCTGCTGAACATGTGTGTGTGTGTGTGTGTGTGTGTGTCCCTCAGCGGAGCCACATACAGCTCAGGGAGTGGCCAGTACCCCGATCGCTTAGAGCGAGAGGCCATGATCCTGTCGTCCTTCGCCGGGATCGTTATGGTCAGTTTGATGTCATAGTTTGCTTCATTACTTAAGGACGAATCTAAAAAAGTAAAAACTAAAAATAACAAACGTCTTTCAGCATGTTTTGATCTGTTCTGTTTGTTGCCCTGCTTCAGAATAGTCTTCCAGTGGAGGAGATCCTGGCTCTGTACAGGTGTAAACCAGCAGCTTCCTACCCGAGTCAGCAATCCAAGGTATAACCACTGTCCTGACTCATGCTTCACACTCCTGTAATAACACACACAAACACGTGGTGTCGAATGGTTGTTAGGACGCGAGTGCAGTGGCTTCCTCAGTGTGTAACTGTCTCAGTGAAAAGTCAATCTCATGATTTGTTTTTTTACCTGCAGGGTAAAATCGTCTACCCCTTCACCCTGTCCTACCACCCGTTCGCCATGCTCAGCTCGTACAAGGCCGTGCACCACTCCAAGAGGCACAGTGAGTCCCCTCGTATCCAGACCAGCTCCATTCGTCCACAACCACCGCCAGGCCACGTCAGGCGCATCTGATTGACATCAGGATTCGTTTAATTGATGATTTCATTTGTTCCAGGTCAAAAGCTGGAAAGATGGCTGTCTGAGAGGGCAAAGGTCAGAGCGCCGCCCAGACAAGTTTCATCTTCGTCCTCCTCGTCTCACTCCTTCCTCAGCGTGAGTATCCTGAGGAGGACACATGGTCTCAGGTGTAGAACACGTTCAAAGGCCTCTGCTGCCACCATGTGGACGTTATCGAACATGTCCTCTCCTCTGTCTTTGACCCTCAGGACAGCAGTGATGGTCAGGAGGACAGAGATGAGAGCTACGAGGGTTCACAGGAGTCTCTGCAGGACTGAAGTGTCCCTCAGCAGCGCCTCCTGCTGTTTGACCATATCTCATTTCTAACAGGGGAAAAACCGGACTCAGTTTCACCTGTTGGTGTCGGGACAAACTGTGATCCAGAGTTTTAGCTTCTGAGGACCTGTTTTAACAGATGATCTGTTTATATCTTCACACTCGCCACACGCTGCGACACATGGCGTGGTTTTGTGATGACCGCTGACATTCTGTGTGGAAACTTCAATCTGCTCGATGACGGATTAGTGAATAAAACGTCTGTGTGATAAACGGGGGCGCGGCGGGTCAGTAATTTGCCTGGTTAGAGCTTTGTGCTGATGATTCAGGGATTTTCGCTTTATGCCCAGGATCAAGACTCTTGGCAGCAGTGCCAGAGCTTTAGATCCCCGCTCAAAGGGGGCCGTGCTGGGCCTTTGATTGAGGTTTATATAGCGCCGCTCTGGTCCTGCTTTGTGAGACCACCAGTTTCAGTAGGTGACTGGCTCCAGCTCACTCTGCAGGATGAGTAGTAAGGTAAGAGAGTGTTATCTGTCCTGGAAATTAACCGACATGTTTATTTATTTATCGCTCCCTGTGACCTTTGACCCCTCCTTAAATCCGCCCTCTTCCCCGGACTCAGATCGTATTTTATGAGGACAGGAACTTCCAGGGCCGCTCCTATGAGTGCGACGCCGACTGCCCTGACCTGCACCCCCACTTCAGCCGCTGCAACTCCATCAAGGTGGAGAGCGGCTGCTGGGTGCTGTACGAGAAGCCCAACTACACCGGCTACCAGTACGTCCTGACCAGAGGGGAGTACCCGGACTACCAGCGCTGGATGGGATACAACGACACCATCCGCTCCTGCCGAACCTTCTCTTACGTGAGTCAATCGTTTGGCTTTGTGTGTCGACCAGAAGATGTTTTAAATGCCTGCACGTTTTGCTTTGTGTTGTTGTGTGAGTATGAGTCAGAGAGGGATATTACACAGTAATACATACATCAGAAAAGTAAACCATGTTTAGGTTTTGGACTGGACTTTGACATGTTGAGTGTTAACCTCACTCGTCCAGATGAAGGATGATGATTCGTAGATCCGAGACAAACATATGGGGCTGTGGAAGATTTTGAATTTCACTTTCCCTCCAGACCAGCGAGGGCCCCTACCGCATCCGTATCTACGAGCGGCCCAACTTCCAGGGTCAGATGATGGAGTTCAGCGAGGACTGCGAGTCGGTCCGGGATCATTTCCGCAGCCACGACATCTACTCCTGCAACGTCATGGACGGATACTGGACCATGTACGAGCACTCCAGCTACCGCGGCCGGCAGTACTTCATGAGGCCCGGGGAGTACCGCAAGTTCAGTGACTGGGGGGCCGCGTGTGCCACCAGCGGCTCCTTCCGCAGAATCACCGAGTTTTAATCTGGAATCTCTGCTTCAGTTTGGGTTTATTCAGATTTCTGTTTCATCACAAACACCTCCCCCCAACTCCCACCCCCCCACCCAAAAAATGTTGAAAAAATAATTGATTGATCCACCATATCAATAACCAAATAAACTGATCTATTGTAAACTATTTTCTCTGTGCTGGTCAATAAATATTATGGTATTTACTTTTTTTTGAAAGCCATTGCGGACATAAGAGATCAATACGATTATTGTTATAATTTTCTTATCTGTTTCCAATGGTAAATAATTCTGGCCTTTGTTTTTATGTGTCAACAGTAATCCTCGCTAACACACACACACACACACACAGGAGCCATGCTGTTATCTCACATTTTAAAGCTGTTAATTTCTTTTATTTTGAAAAGCCTTGTGGTGACTGGGAGTCACGTTGTAAGATGATGATAATACAGTTACAATACACGCAGTACAGTTGTTGTTTATAGTTGTATGTTCCTGCTCATCTTCATAACCTGCTCTTTTCTTCGTACACTCTATGAATTCAGTGAACTGTGCCTTTAACACAGGACACACAGGACAGTAATGGAGAGGTGATGGGGGACTGTTCCAGCAGCCGTCCACACTGTGGCTGTTGCTGGAAGCTGAACACTGCTAACACTGTTAACGCTGTGAATGAGTCTCTGCTGACACCAGGCCTCGTTTGAATGACAACACAATGCTGCACCTGCTCACACACAGGCTGATGGAGATGTGTGTGTGTGTGTGTGTGTGTGTGTATATATAGATGACCCACACCTTTACAGCCACAGAGGAAGCAGACTGACTGACTGACTGACTGACGGAGTGACAGCAGCATCCATCATGGGAAAGGTCTGTGTGATCTTTATCGTTGTGTTTGTGTAGACGTGTGAAGGTGAATGTGTGACCGGCTGCTTCATTCTGCTCCATCAGATCATCTTCTACGAGGACAGGAACTTCGGAGGCCGCCACTATGAGTGCATGAGCGACTGCTCCGAGCTGCACTCCATGTTCGGCCGCTGTCGCTCCATCCGGGTGGAGAGCGGCATGTTCATGATCTACGACCGGCCCGGCTTCACGGGGAACCAGTTCTTCCTGAGGAGGGGAGAGTACGGCGACTACATGAGCATGACGGGCATGAACGACTGTGTCAGGTCCTGTCGCAGCGTCCCCCTGGTGAGACAACGACACTCACATACAGACAAATAACATCTTTTTTTTTATTTGTGCAGTTTTATGATCAACAAATACAACAACAATATGTGTTTAATGACACTTTACCATGTAATTGTCTAATTAAAGGTTTTTATTGATGTACATCTGTATCATCAATCAAAACTGTAATATTATTATCTGTGTTTTACAATGTTGTCATTCATTCTGTGTGGATAGAACAGCCTTCACTGAGCCCTGTCTGCTGATACATATGTTCCTTTCACTCTGCATATAGAACAGTTTACTGAATTATTCTTTATCGCTCATGATTTCTAGGACGAGAAATGAATGTGAAGTTTAACAAAAAAATCAGAATTCATTCTTCATGTTCGGATCTTTTAGAATTCACAGATCAACAAATAATCAGGAATTGAGATAATGTGTCCACTCAGCAAAGCATGTTTTTGGTGTGTGTTTTTGACCTGTTGACCTTCAGCACAGCGGCAGCTTCCGGATGAGGGTGTACGAGCATTCCGACATGAGCGGTGAGATGATGGAGCTGATGGACGACTGCCCCAATGTCATGGACCGCTTCAGAGCGTCCGGCTTCAGCTCCTGCAACGTGACGGACGGCCACTGGCTGCTGTACGAGCAGCCCAACTATAGAGGGCGCCACTACTACCTGAGGCCCGGCCAGTACAGGAGCTTCAGCGAGTGGGGCGGCACCAACCACAGGATCAGCTCCATCCGGCGTCTCATGGATCTCTAAAGACAGAAGAAGGGTTCTTGTGAAAGTTCTGCTCTTTGCCCTGTTCCACACACTGAATAAAATGGCGTCAGTGCTCCAGACGGTTCAGTTTTGTTCTTGCTCTATGCGTTTGGAGGGCATGTTCTCGCAGCAGGATGAGCCGGGCTCGGGGCCGGACATCCTGACTCTCATCAGAGGACTGAATAAAATTCTCCAGGCACTGACACTGACCACACCGAGACTCCGGCCTTATCTGTTGTACAGCTGCACTCTGCTCTTCACGCTGACTCAGCTGGATCCAGCCGTAAAATCATGTCAATCTGTAAATACTCTGCATTTGTCTGAACATACATAACCACTTCCAGCAGAGGGCACTGGTAGAGACACTCCAGTATAAACTCTTAATAACAGTGTGTGACATGAACACATATAAAGATAAACAATAGAGTACGAAACGCTTCAACATGATGATAGTGGAAAATAAAAGACAAAAACAACACCACACATTCAGTGATGTAGCACAATCCTACAACAACAAAAGAAAAACCCACACAAGCCTGAGTCCGGTCGGAGGTGTCACCTGCACAAACATCAGCCATCATGAAAACGTCACATTAGAGCAACACAGAGGGTATTACAGTATGAATACAGCATGCAGAGTCAGCACTTCACTGTCAGTATATATATATATACTGTATGTGTGTGTGTGTGTGCGTGTGTGTGGATCAGACAGAGGCAGCATGGGGAAGGTAAACATGCGTCATGATAAATGATTATTAATGACATGATCGAAACAGAAGCACTGTGATCTCGATGTTTAGATTATCTTCTACGAGGAGAGGAACTTCTCTGGGCCTCACCTCCAGTGGCGCAGTGACTGTGCAGACCTGATGTGCCGACTCAGCCGCTGCAGCTCCATCAGGGTGGATAGCGGCTGCTTCATCATCTACGAGAAACCCAACTACTGTGGCCAGCAGTCCTACCTGAGGAGAGGGCAGTATCCGGACTTCCATCACTGGTCGGGGGTCAATGACTCTGTCAGCTCCTGCCGCCTCATCCCCACGGTCACCTACTCTCCTCGCTCACACATCCACATCCACATTCACGTGATCTTCTGTATGTGTGAGTTCAGTCTAACAGACATTTCCCTCTCCGCCCCTGCAAACCAGGGCCCTGACGTGTTCAACGTGCGCCTGTACGAGCGGAT
Source organism: Trinectes maculatus (assembly GCA_016785345.1). NCBI lineage: Eukaryota > Metazoa > Chordata > Actinopteri > Pleuronectiformes > Achiridae > Trinectes > Trinectes maculatus. The sequence goes on from JAFBJQ010001108.1 coordinate 240,316, forward strand.
AGAGTTCGGAGGTCGGATGATGGACCTGGTGGACGACTGCCCCAGCGTCATGGACCGCTTCCACACAAACGACATCTTCTCCTGCAACGTCACCAACGGCAACTGGCTCTTCTACGAGCAGCCGCACTACACGGGCAGGATGTACCTGATCAGGCCCGGCGAGTACAAGAGGTTCAGCGAGTGGGGGGCCGGGAGTGCCAGGGTGGGCTCCATCAGACGCATCACGGATCACTGATCTGTACCTGAGGCTCTGGGACAAATCATACATGAATCCATTTACTGTTGCTGATATTTAGTCCTTTTTAGAAACGATAAGAATCAGACTGGTTGATGTTACAGGAGTAGACCACATCATGACTTAATGACAATAATAATGTGAGGAACGCCATACCATAATAAATCTTAAAATACAATGATATGTAAAAGTTTGAAAAATCTGTCATTATCAACAAAACTAATAACCATACCATTAATATTTCCATATTAAACACAGATACCAGACATTATTGACATGATAACGTAATATTCATGCGTGTTTTTATACAATATTACATTACAGATAGATATTTATATGTTGTATATAGAGAGTTTTTTTTCACCTGCTTGGTGCCATAACAACACAAATATTCCCAATAAACATATTTACAGTGCTTATGCATATGAACAAATATATTTAATCAAACAATATAAATAAAGAATATTATGTAAAACAACAACATTTACATTTTGTTGTGTATCCTAAAGGGGGAAATGCTTGAAAGAGACAAATATGTCAAATGATGTCGGACATAAACATCACAGTGTACTATATGTAACATACAGTCAATTATAACACTGTGCACACACTAATAAAACTTTGTATGTAGTGTAGCATGCAGAGCAGCAGCAGTGGACACTTACTGTATTTGCATACAGTGGCGTTGATCAGGTGACACTGCGGCTTCCTACACAACTCTCACACATATTTAATGCAACAGGCCTGTTCCATATTGTTCTGCAGCCATTGTCCGCTGGACGTGTGGACACCATACTAGTCCTTTCCTTTGTCCAGGCAGGTCAAAACACCAAACCCGTTAATTACTTATCCCCTGTTTTCAAATACAAATCCATATTTCCCACCCAATGTTGTTGCTTTGACAAAAAGGTAAACATGTGCCAGTAGCCTTCAGTGATAACGGTGGGACAATTTGAATAACAAAGCTTGTGTTTGTGGAGAGGTGGTATATAAAGCCCTGGAAACATGGGGGGTCTCTCCAACAGAGACCATGGGCAAGGTAAGTACTGTCCCCCACTCTGCTCACTGCAAACACAGGACACAACACCAGAGACTGATCAGGCTCACCACATCTCATCTGTCCCCAGATCATCTTCTACGAGGACAAGAACTTCCAGGGCCGGAGCTATGAGTGCAGCAACGACTGCACGGACCTTCACTCGTACTTCAGCCGATGCAACTCCATCAGAGTGGAGAGCGGCTGCTTCATGATCTATGAGAGGCCCAACTACATGGGCCACCAGTACTTCATGAGGAGGGGAGAGTACCCGGACTACCAGAGGTGGATGGGCTTCAGCAGCTGCATCCGCTCCTGCAGGATGATTCCAGCGGTAAGTGGGTCAACGCTGATCGTGACCTTTTGCATTCACCTCTTACAGAACACTGATGTTCTCCTGTGGTCCCACAGTACCGAGGCTCCTACAGGTTGCGCATCTATGAGAAGCCTGACCTCAGCGGACACATGATGGAGTTCATGGACGACTGTCCCTGCGTGTCGGACCGTTTCCATCACCGCCACGTCTACTCCTGTAACGTCATGAACGGCTTCTGGATCTTCTACGAGTATCCAAACTACAGAGGCAGGCAGTACTTCCTGAGACCCGGCGAGTACAGGAGGTACCGCGACTGGTGTGCAACCTGCGCCATCATCGGCTCCTTCAGGAGGGTCACCGAGTTCTAGCCGTCGAGCGAAACCTTGCTGTAAATATGAAACCCATTGTTGATTAAAGATGTTGAATTTTTCACCTGGCATGTGAACGTGTTTTCATTCATTTGTCGAGTTCTCGCGACCAACGTCGTCAAAACGTGAGACTTTGTTATGTGGAGAATTGCGACAAATTATAATTAGCCTAGCATGCTAACACTCACGTGTGGTTTACACCTGTTGTAAGAGGTCAAATCATCAAATCAATAAACAACAACCAATCGCTTGTGAATTCTTGCTTTAACTCATGTATGTACGTTCACTGCTCAACTTTTCAACCATCATAAATCATGACACAGAATTATAATATTCTAACACTGATAAACTACAGCCATCACCAGTTGTTCCATTATTAATTATTTTTTTAAATATATTTTTATCAGCATCATAGATGTAATTGATGATTAACTCCAGCAGGGAGCATAAGTCCCAACCTGAACCTGAAAATAAAGTAATAAATACATGATGCGATAGTTACGTTTGTTTCATGTTCATCATGCATCACAGTTGACACTCAACTCCAAACAGCTGAAATCAGTTCACTGACATGATTTTATAAATCCAACTTTCTGCAAACAGACGCTCGGAATAAAACACAACAACAAACCAGTGAATAAACAACCAGTGTTTATTCATTGTTCTGTGTCCAGAACAACCTGCAGCAGCTGCACAGCAGGTTCTAAAGTATAAGAAGAGGTTTTGTTTACTGCTGTTTCAACATGATATATTTCAACATATGATATTTAAATATATTTTGAGTATTTGCAGTGACATGTAGTAGTTATGAGATGATGAAGTACAATGTGTAAATACTTTTTTCTTGTACTGACATTAATTTTCACAGAACATAGAAATCAGAAGACAATCAAACCTGCAAATTCTCCTTTTAATGAAAAAGACTGATTTTTTGATGACTTTTTTATTTACAGTTTTTCTGACTGGAGAAAAACTGGTCATTGAAAAATACTAAGTCAGTGTTTGGAATGATTGATCTAAACTGAGTATTTGCCCAGGCTGCGGGTCTGTAGTGGGATTTGTCAGAGCCGTGGTCTGATGCCAGGTTCTGTCCATCAGCGATGATCAGCCCATATGTGCAGAACCTTCTGACTGATAATGGACCACACACAAAGCTTTTGCTTGTAAAAGACAATGTACATGTTGGCTGCCAGAAATGTATGGAGGGTGAACAATTGTCACACATTCACTGGCCCCGTTCAGCAAAAGTTATACTGCTAGTTCATCAGCTTTCCATATTTGAATAACAACACATGTCTGGCCCTGGTGTTGTGTATAAAAAGGTACAGGAATCATGGAGCTGGCAGAGCAAGTTGAACCATCCACTGGGAACAACCTAAACCACCATCATGGGCAAGGTAACGTGCTATTTACTCACCTTTAACACGTTTAACTGATAACAGACTGCAGCTTTCATGCAGAACATCAAAAAACGCTCATTTAATCTTCCACATTTCAGATCGTCTTCTACGAGGACAGGAACTTCCAGGGTCGCTCCTATGAGTGCATGAGCGACTGCTCTGACATGTCCTCCTACCTGAGCAGGTGTCACTCCTGCAAGGTGGAGAGCGGCTGCTTCATGGTCTACGACCGCCCCAACTACATGGGGAACCAGTACTTCATGAGGAGGGGCGAGTACCATGACATGCAGCGCATGATGAGCATGGGAATGACGTTCGATACCATCAGATCCTGCAGAATGATCCCCCACGTAAGACACCTCATCTGCACATCAGCCTGATTTGTTTTGTTCTTACGCATTTTAATTCCATTTGAAGTGTGGTGATTGTGATACTCACATTCTCCCTGTATCTGACAACAGCACAGGGGCCAGTTCAGGATGAGGATCTACGAGAGGGAGAACTTTGGCGGTCAGATGTACGAGCTGATGGACGACTGTGACTCCATCATGGACCGTTACCGCATGTCCGACTGCATGTCCTGCAACGTGATGGACGGCCACTGGCTGATGTACGAGCAGCCCCACTACAGAGGCAGGATGATGTACATGAGGCCTGGAGAGTACAGGAGCTTCAGGGACATGGGCTTCAGTGGCATGAGGTTCATGAGCATGAGGCGCATCACTGACATGTGCTAGATGTGTGTATTTGACCTGAGTAAATAAAGATAACGTGTGATTCATAAGCATGTTTGTCACCTGTTTAATTTCTCTATGTGGTTTGTTCTTTAAACCACATAAAAACAATTAAATATAAATTAAAATAACAATCAATATATGAAACAGGCTCCAGGTGTAACCAGAAAATGGTGCATTACCCACCTTATCCCAGGGGGGGCGCAACAAGAACGACTATGGGTGGAGCTTCCGGTGAGACACAGGAAGTTGAAGTTAGCCGTTAGCTAGCTATGGCTGCTACTGCTTTACTCGTCTGTTTCAAACAGCGATTTATTGTCAAGTTGTCGGGCCGTTTCCTTCCGTGGGATTTTAAAAACAACACGTTCTCTTGCGCAGCTCGACGCCCGTTGCGCTGTCGTTGTGTTGTACAAACGACAATGAGCAGCGTCCGTGTGAAAAGTGCTAACGTTTCCGTCGGCTGCCGACAGACGAGGAACCAAACAGATGAAACCTCATACGACTGAACGCCGGGTCCTCAGGAGGACTGACAGCAGTGTCACGACAACATCAGGTAGGATTTCAGGTTGGGGAGTGGCGTATTAGTCTGACAGTGACAACATTTAAAAACCCGGGTTCAGCGGTGAGGGACTACATCTGCTTTCACATACACAACCTCTGTGTACACTGATACGCTGAAACTAGCTAAATATGCTACTGTGTGTTATTTCTGGCCACTTTCTCAGGTCGCCATATTGTGATGGTTGACTGCATGAACCCAGCTTTGTGTTCTGTTCTGTTGACGTCCGTTATACATGTGTCCAGCAAAAGCTCCTTTGACCCAAATAGTATCAACATCAATCAGCTAAATGCTCAAATCTATCAGCCAATTAACTGGACTCTGCGGGACAAAAGACAAAAAGCTGAACCTTTCATATTTTTGTGTCACTGTGTGTGTCAGTGTGTGTGTCTGCTGGCTGAATGCTGCTCGCAGTCAACTGGTTTTGGATGTCAGCGTTTTTAAGAAGCTGTTTTGATAAATAACAGATAGTCAGGGTGGCAGACTTGACACCAGGTGGAGACATAGTGAAAGTGAAAAATAATAATTATTGAGATGAGTTTTAAAAGTAGGATGATGCTGCCATCTGATGGTGTCTCCATGAATGTATTTCAACCTCTGACCTTCATATACGATAACCACGCGTTCAGGTTGTAATGGTTGTGTGAGTGTCAGACCACTGAGTAATAAACAGGTGGGTTTGTTTAAAAGAGAATCACCAGATTTTTATTTAAAAATCTTGCTTTCATACACCGATGCTCTAATAGCAGGAATCCATGATGCGTCTCATGCTCATGAACCTCATGCCACTGAAGCCCATGTCCCTGAAGCTCCTGTACTCTCCAGGCCTCATGTACCACATCCTGCCTCTGTAGTGGGGCTGCTCGTACATCAGCCAGTGGCCGTCCATCACGTTGCAGGACATGCACTCGGACATGCGGTAACGGTCCATCATGTTGTCGCAGTCGTCCATCAGCTCGTACATCTGACCCCCAAAGTTCTCCCTCTCGTAGATCCTCATCCTGAACTGGCCTCTGTGCTGTAAAGTGACACATCAGTGAATATTAGTCACACAAATCCTTCTCCAACCAGCATGTTAGTTTGATTTCATCACACAGTTTCAAATGAAAAGTGTAGGTACCATGGGGATCATGCGGCAGGACCTGATGCAGTCACTCATGCCCATACGCTGGTAGTCGGCGTACTCGCCCCTCCTCACAAAGTACTGGTTCCCCATGTAGTTGGTGCGGTCGTAGACCATGAAGCAGCCGCTCTCCACCCTGCAGGAGTGACACCTGCTCAGGTAGGAGGACATGTCAGAGCAGTCGCTGCTGGTCTCATAGGAGCGACCCTGGAAGTTCCTGTCCTCGTAGAAGATGATCTGAAATAAGAGAACAAGAGATGTTGAAGCAGACCCAACGCGTCGGTGTGAAAGCGGTCGAGAAGGGCGAGAAGCAGAGGAGATACACACCTTGCCCATGGTCATGGCTACACTGACGACTGGTCTGGCTCAAAGCGACTGCACAGTTTCCTCCGTGTCCCCCTGTTGCTTTTATACCTGACCACACACCCCAAACGGTACAGGACCCTATTGTCCAAATTCCTGACAGAGCAACACGGAGCAGAGCCGCCTACCAAACCCCCACCCACCACCCCCCACCCCCCAAACACATGGTTCAATTCAAAGTGACCTGCAACCCACTGTTATTTGCGGTGGTTGCAGGTTGTGAGAAGAGGCCCCCACTTTGTATTGTCTTTTGCTGCTGAATAACAGAGAACGTCTTTCCTGCACCACACACCCCAAACGGTACAGGACCCTATTGTCCAAATTCCTGACAGAGCAACACGGAGCAGAGCCGCCTCCCAAACCCCCACCCTCCACCCCCCACAAACACATGGTTCAATTCAAAGTGACCTGCAACCCACTGTTATTTGCGGTGGTTGCAGGTTGTGAGAAGAGGCCCCCACTTTGTATTGTCTTTTGCTGCTGAATAACAGAGAACGTCTTTCCTGCACACACACATTTATTTATATTGTTAAATGCATCACTTCCAATCAGTCAGTTTCTGATTTGTGAAACACTTCTTTTTTTTTGACCCAAAACATTAGAAAAATGCTAATTGTGATCAGTTTGCAGTCAGTTGCATCCTGGGAACAAAAGTTGAACAAAGGCATTGAACCAAAAAATACACAACTTACTGAGGCACAATACAAAATGACTTTAGGAATATAGCACAAAAAATCTCAAATGGGTTTTATACGCGCAGAACTAAACACAAGAAAATACATTGCTGCTTTTTATTTTAAATTTCAGAATAAGAGTCCTTTATGACGTCTTCGTTCATTCATGTTTTTGTTTTTCTTTTAGTCTAAATTTTGTCGTATCATCAGTTTTGACAGTTTTGAGACTTGCTGAGTAGGATAATTGTCCTGTCAACTTTACAGTCACTTTTCAACATGTTTCCTGATATTAATTTGTTTGTATATGAAGATAAACTCTTAAAAAAGACACAACATCACAGTGGCCATAGGGAGTTTAATATAATGTATAAGACATGTAAGAGTCTTTATTTCTTTATATTTGGCGCGCACACACACACACACACACACACATACATATATATTACTTACTCAGGCTGCAGTGTAAACTGATATAGTTGTTTATGTTAATATGACGCTCATATGATCATATGATGCATATATAGAATCATATGAGCGTGTTAGTATGTTCAGTAAAGACAAAGTAAACATTAATTCATCAAAGATAGATATTTATTCTGCTGTTTGAACTGTATAACATGTAACATCCTTCATGATGCCATCTTGTTCTGGTGTATCCACTGAGGTCAGAATGTTCTGTACTGTCATATAATGTGATTTTGGTGATAATGATATATACACATTAACATATATATAGTATATATGTATTGACATTATGGGCAGATGTCTACACACAGACAATAATTATGATGCATCAATGTGCCTTTGATTTAAATTCAAAAAGTAATATGACCTTAATTGTAATTTGTGCCAACAAATAACCATGTTGCTCATAACATCACATTTATTTAAAGCAAAGTACATGTGCTTTGTTTTTGTGACTCTTTCCTTTACAGAATGTATATTTGGAAATTTAAATCTGAGTCCTCAGTGTTATGTATCGATGTTTAACTCCAGTGTGGCGTATCTGGGATGAATGTGCTTGTTGTAGCAGCTCTTCGTTTATGGATCTTTGTTATTTATCCTCATTTCTAACTAGGACACATCAGATTTAAAGCATGATTTGGACAGAAGAAAGAGAAAATTCTCTGAAGCTTTATCTTTCAGTTTTTATTATTTAACACATGTCAGTGATGCGTCTCATGCTCATGAACCGCACGCCACTGAAGCCCATGTCCCTGAAGCTCCTGTACTCTCCAGGCCTCATGTACATCATCCTGCCTCTGTAGTGGGGCTGCTCGTACATCAGCCAGTGGCCGTCCATCACGTTGCAGGACATACAGTCGGACATGCGGTAACGGTCCATGATGGAGTCGCAGTCGTCCATCAGCTCGTACATCTGACCGCCAAAGTTCTCCCTCTCGTAGATCCTCATCCTGAACTGGCCTCTGTGCTGTAAAATGAAGACAGCGTGGAGTCAGAACCCTGTGGTCAGGTCAAAGGTCAGTGAACTCAGTGTACACACACAGGTTTGATGGTTTACCATGGGGATCATACGGCAGGACCTGATCCCACCGCTCCATCCCATCATGCTCATGTAGTCGGCGTACTCGCCCCTCCTCATGAAGTACTGGTTCCCCATGTAGTTGGGGCGGTCGTAGACCATGAAGCAGCCGCTCTCCACCCTGCAGGAGTGACACCTGCTCAGGTAGGAGGACATGTCAGAGCAGTCGCTCATGCACTCATAGGAGCGACCCTGGAAGTTCCTGTCCTCGTAGAAGATGATCTGGGGAAACATCAGTTTAGATTTGGAGTTTTCTGCGTCAATGTTTGTTCCTTTGCTTGGAGATAAAGCAGAAGCTTACCTTGCCCATGCTCATGTCAGTGGTGGTCATACTTGTTGATGAGCTGCTGCTGCTGCTGCTGCACTGCTGTCCTCTCTGCTTCACCCTGTGCTTTTATACCTGACCAAACCCCCCAGGCTCAGCAGACCCCCATTGTGCAAAGGCCTGACGCAGCAACATGGTACAGAGCTGTGCTGTATAATCACATGACGAGGCCCTGGAAGACTTTAGAAACATGAACTCTTTTCATCAGGTAAACAAAGACTTTTTGTTTCTAGTTCTGTGGTTATTGTGTCTGTGTCAGTGAATCATGTAAGATGACGGCAGAGTTATTGTTAATAATAGTAATAATAGTTACAGGTGCATTCCCTGATGCACTTCTGTTATCACCTGGTATTTTTACATTACATTACATTCATTTAGCAGACGCTTTTATCCAAAGCGACTTGCAATACGTTTTATTGTTATATTTAAGTTATATATTTAAACATTCAAATGAATTTGTATGAGGATGAAAATAAACTAAAGACAATAGAGGAAGACGATATACAGTATACCGAGTACTTTAAAAAAATCTGCAGCTACAGTGAAACATGGGTATGTACAGTCGTATGTATGATGTAGTATTGATTGGTAACTTTGTGTTTTGTCTTGATGGTGATATTATGAGAGTTATTATCTGTCAGCATGGGACTGGTCTTTTCAGTGTGTTGTTTTTTTGTATTACTATTTAGCCCTGTGGTGCAGTCACAACACCCTCTCTCTCTCTGAATGTGTGGACTTAAGGAGGGCATGGTGGAGAGGGTGAGCAGCATCCAGTGTCCACGTCACAGAGGACCTCACCTGGACCATCAACTCCACATCACTGGCCAAGAAGGCTCAGCGGCACCATCATGTTCACTTTCTACAGGGGCACCATCAAGAGCATCCTGACCTGCTGTATCACTGTGTGTTACAGTGCCTGCAGCGCATTGTGAGAGCAGCTGAGAAGATCGTCAGTGTCCTGTAGGATTTTTCACAGCAGTGTATGTGACACACCATCACACTCTATCTTATTCTCATAACATCTCCATGATAAAGTCAGTAGTGTGAAAACTAGTGTCCATTTTCATACAATATGAAGCAGAACTGATGCTCAGTTTCTTCTTAAAGACGTGTGTCTGCAGTGAGTGGGAGAGTGAATTTGTGTACATGATGCCTGTCTGACCAATGAGAGGAATATTGACTGTTAGCAACATGAACACAATGGCATCTCTGACACAATGTTCATCATCGCTACATTTGTTGTTATTCATTTATACCAGTAAAATTTAAAAAAGCACAACAAATATGTTGGAATTGATTTCATTATGTATTTATGTTTATTAGTGCATCGATTAGTACAATGGTTTATTTAAACACTGAACATTGATGATATTTTCAGTAGCAGGAATCCATGATGCGCCTCATGCTCATGAACCTCATGCCACTGAAGCCCATGTCCCTGAAGCTCCTGTACTCTCCAGGCCTCATGTACATCATCCTGCCTCTGTAGTGGGGCTGCTCGTACATCAGCCAGTGGCCGTCCATCACGTTGCAGGACATGCAGTCGGACATGCGGTAACGGTCCATGATGGAGTCACAGTCGTCCATCAGCTCGTACATCTGACCGCCAAAGTTCTCCCTCTCGTAGATCCTCATCCTGAACTGGCCTCTGTGCTGTAAAGTGACACATCAGTGAATATTAGTCACACAAATCCTTCTCCAACCAGCATGTTAGTTTGATTTCATCACACAGTTTCAAATGAAAAGTGTAGGTACCATGGGGATCATGCGGCAGGACCTGATGCAGTCACTCATGCCCATACGCTGGTAGTCGGCGTACTCGCCCCTCCTCACAAAGTACTGGTTCCCCATGTAGTTGGTGCGGTCGTAGACCATGAAGCAGCCGCTCTCCACCCTGCAGGAGTGACACCTGCTCAGGTAGGAGGACATGTCAGAGCAGTCGCTCATGCACTCATAGGAGCGACCCTGGAAGTTCCTGTCCTCATAGAAGACGATCTGTAGAAGGTAGGTTTGATGATTATGGTGGTTAGATGTAACCGGGTTCATTCACAGACAGACAGTCATTTCAGCTGTTAGAGACGTACCTTCCCCCTCATGCTCATGCCGGTGTTGCTCATGTTGGCTGCAGATGTGTTGTCGCTCTGGCCTCTGTCTTCATACCTGCTTTAACCTTTGCCTTTTATACCTGACCAGATGTACAGACCCAGTACAGCGCTGCCCACCCTCACCAGAAAACCCTGACTCAGCAACTTACTATTGAAACCTATAGAGCACAGAGGTTGTGTCCATTTTTGTTAAGGCACTATGGCTCTATACGTCACAGCGCAGGCCTTTTCTCTCCTGACTGGAAGCATTTTCAATGCAAATGTGTTTGTCCATGTGACTGAGGAGACAAGTGTCGACCTGAACGCAGCATCATCTGTCTGTTTCTGGTGCAAACACACGTTTCAGAACGTGAGTTTATCTGTACAAATGTAAAACTTGATCAGATCAGAATTTTGTCCAAATTAGCCTGTAACAGACAGATCAATATCTGGGTTTATGTTTGGTTTTATGTGAAATTTTATTTTACAATATGAAAAAAGCTGAAAACATAGGAACTGGTGCCATTATTTGTTGTTATTATTATTTATTCTGATGATGTTTACAATTATCAATTACATTTGTCCAACAATGCTTAAAATGCAGAATAGATGACAATTTATATTATACTTAAAGAAACACCTCTCATTTTTGAATTGAAGCTCAATATATTTGATTGTATTTGTTTTAAACCACAAAGTTAATTTAAGTAAAGAGTGCGGTTAAACTGTAAAATATCCAACGCTGTAAAATAAATGAACTGACGTCTACACATAATAAATGTATCTGTCCTCCTTTTTTTTAAAAAAAAAAAACATATAAAATGTTTATTTTATGTTTTGTGTTTCAAATATTTCTCTGACTTGTTTTTAGTTTTACACACATTTAATCAGGTTACCAGCTGTGTGTCTCTTGTGCGTTTGTTGTCTTGTCATATTCAGTGCAATTGATGGAGGTTGAGATATTTGTACAATGGTGTAAACTGAGAAAAGGTCAACAAAGGTCAAAGTCCACAAAAGCTTTTAGATTCACCCTCTGGACTTTGTAAATAAAGAGTCAGTGAGATCCACTTTGGAACTGACAATGACTCCAGAGTAAAAGGTCAAGAGGTCACTGAAATCACTGGGCTCCTTTTTTAGGGGACTGTGTATTTTCTTGTTAAATTCCAGTAGTTTTATAAAAGACTGAAACAGCGTTGTCTTGTATGACGATGTCACAGTCCAGTGATTCACCACAGGTTTCAGGACAAAACGTTTGATGGAACTGTCTTTTCTTTACTCATTATTTGTCAGATAAAATCTGTGGTGTCGTTCATTGCATCAATTCCACTTAGCTTGACAAGAGTGAAAAAATAATACGTCCGGTAATCTGCTAACAGGGAAATTATCTGATTTAAAGATATGTCTTATCATCATCATTTTCAACATGTACTGATCGGAAGAGGCATCAAATGGGGCTCCAATCAATCAAATGGGACTTAATCAAGTGTAAAGTGATGCCATGTGCTGTAATGTAGTATAGATGGTGATAATGCACCTATAAACTGTTTACCAGCTGTCATTAAATAAAACACAAGAAGAAGAAGAAGCACTGAACTGAAGAAAAATCAGTAGACGTCTCCTCTTCATCAATATGACAATAAACAACAGGTAAAAACATTTTGTCAAAAAAGGTTTTTCTTTATTTTGTCTTATTTAGACACATTCTACACATCTGTATCTACATGTCCATGATGCGTCTCATGCTCATGAACCTCATGCCACTGAAGCCCATGTCCCTGAAGCTCCTGTACTCTCCAGGCCTCATGTACATCATCTTGCCTCTGTAGTGGGGCTGCTCGTACATCAGCCAGTGGCCGTCCATCACGTTGCAGGACATGCAGTCGGACATGCGGTAACGGTCCATGATGGAGTCGCAGTCGTCCATCAGCTCGTACATCTGACCGCCAAAGTTCTCCCTCTCGTAGATCCTCATCCTGAACTGGCCTCTGTGCTGTAAACCAGAAGAGCAGAAGATCACACAACCGTCTAAAGACAGAAAAGACACTGACGTCCAGAGGAGGAAAGTCTTACCATGGGGATCATACGACAAGAACGAATACAGTCTCTCATTCCCATCATGCTCATGTAGTCGGCGTACTCGCCCCTCCTCATGAAGTACTGGTTCCCCATGTAGTTGGGGCGGTCGTAGACCATGAAGCAGCCGCTCTCCACACTGCAGGAGTGACACCTGCTCAGGTAGGAGGACATGTCAGAGCAGTCGCTGCTGGTCTCATAGGAGCGACCCTGGAAGTTCCTGTCCTCGTAGAAGATGATCTGAAAGCAGGACAAAAGGTAAGGAAAATGAATTGAAAACTAAAATAACAATGATAAATCTAATGTGTGTGTGTGTGTGTGTGTGTGTGTGTGTGTATGTGAGCTCACCTTGCCCATGGTCATGGTTGTTGTTGTGTTTGTCAGAGAAATGTGTTTCTGTCACACTGATGGTCGTCCTGTTTGAACTGTTCCTTTTATACCCGACCAAACATAAAGCACCTGTAGTTCCCATTGTTCAAAGCGCTGACTCAGCATCATGGTAT